>PVJI01006280.1:0-87977 GCA_004026765.1 Micronycteris hirsuta | reverse complement strand
TGCCCAGGAGCCGCTGACGTGGTTGGCACAAAAGGGCTTACTACCAGCAACGCTGGTTTTGAAAGCTCTGTGGTTAATTATTCTGTCTCAGTGAAATGAAAGGAGGGTAAACAAACAACAACACGTTAATTAGTCTGATCCACGCTTTCCCCAGGAAAGAGGAGAGCCCGAGTTAAGTACTGGAGGCCGGCAACTTCGCGGCGAGCCCTGGCGTCCCGCAGGGGTGGCAGCCGGCCTGCATCCCCATCTGGGCCCTTTCTCTCGCCTGGGCCCCTCGGCTGCGGGGCTGTCATGGGCGGCTGAGCCCAGGCCCGCTCTCTGGCAAAGAGCGGCCTTCCTGTCCTCCATGCTTCCGTTCTCTGCTCCCGTCCTGGGGACTGGCACCTTTGTTGCGCACAGGCTACCCTGTGTGTCTGATGGGGCCGACAAGCCCCTCGAAGGCCATGCGTGCTGAGCTGTCACAGCCCCCAAATCCCCGTCCTCAGGCTGGGTTGCTCTTCCAGGTTCCTATGTAAAAGCTGACAGTGACTCTGGGTTTATCCCTTGTCAGTCCTGGTGTGTGGCTTCCAGGGTTGGTCGGGAGTCCCAGATGCCCTCAGCTCCTCATGGTCACTCCTGAGCCCTGGGGTCAGTGGGGGGGGGGCTATACAGTGCCCCCAAAGAGAGCGACCTCTCTGTCCTACAAGTGGAGACCCCAGACTTGCCCCCTCACCCTGCCTCATTGCTCCATGCTCAGCTTGGGCTCCAGGCCCAGGATCACCTGAATGAAATCCTGGCACTGGAGGCAGGCTTGCTGAGCCTCTGTCTCATCGTCGGTGACACGGGGGTGGCAATGCCTGTGTCCCAGGGCCATCACGCTATCATGAGGATGAAAGCCAGACAGGCCACTAAGATGGCCGGCCCCGTTCCCTTCCCCACTTCCCCGTCCTTGACCTCCCCTGCAACACCCCTGAGGATGGCCCCTGTGCCCTGTTGCTCTCCTGGACGGCGGATGCGGTGGGGTTTGAAGATGGTACCAGCCGGTCTGCACACTGTTCTGGGGATGGCCTGAGCCCACCGGCCGAACTCCCAGGGCCCTGACTGACCCGAAGGCCTTCAGGTCATCAGAGATGTCGTCCACTCTGCGCACGTGGGAGCTCCTTCACTAACTCGCTCCTCCCCCTGCAGTGGGGCCCGATCGGGCCTGAGCGTGACAAGGAGGCTGGGCCGGGGAGCCAGGATGGACAGAGGGAGTGGAGAGTGCCATAGTTTGCAGGTGGACCGAGGTGGATGGGGAACTGGCCTCGGGAGGTTCAGGAGTCCAGACGACCCTAAACCTAGAAGGGAGTGGGAGCAAGCATGGTCGGGGCCCGGCCAGGGCCCAGCCACGCTGGGGCAGAGGTGCAACATCGACAGCAAGCAGCTTCACTTGAAGATGCTCCTGTGGGTTGCTGACAGTCTGTCTTGCACTGTCTTGAGGGCCCCCAGGCCAGCTGCTCAGCCACCCCCTGGGAGGGCATCCTCAGAAATGGGGCCTGGCCAGGTCTGGCCCGGTTTGAGTGTTGAAGATAGAGGGTACGGTGGGTCCCCAACAGCTCTTTGGGCTGCAGTGGGCAGGACCTCTACCATGGTGTGCCAAATGACACGGACACCAGGCCGCCAGTCCGTTGCCCATCTCCCTGGGAAGTGGTCCTGACATGTGTGCTGTATAGAAGACCTACTGCACAGAGACTCAGGGGGTCCTGGGTGGGTGCTGACTTTGAATCTGAATTTTTTCTACAGTGGGAAAGTGAGCAAATCCTTAGTTCTGCTGGCCGAGGCCAGCCCTGCCCCCACTGAGGAAGCCTGCATCATCTTTTGGGGTCTCTGAGCCATGGGGAAGTAACTTCTGGGAAGTTGATGAGGGTCAGGGGTTTCTCCATGTGAGGCTAGAATGGGACCTGTCCCCCTTCAAGGCCCTTGCATCTGGTCCTCATGTTCGCGAGCCTTCTCTCGGGTGGCAGGGCTGGAGTCCGAGAGCAGAGGGACCCCCTCCCATCTTCTTTGTGTCACAGGCTCCTGTCTAGCAGGAGCTGGGCCAAGCCCCAGGTTTCCACAGGAAAGGCCGTGAGGATTGCTCCAATCCAATTACCGGAATGTGCTCACATCAGCTGGCAGCCCCGAGATCGGCCGGCCCATTTCTGCCTGGATGTCTGCCAGGGAGGGGTTGGCATGGCAACATGAGCTATGAGCTGCTGAAACTTGAAGTCAACTCGTAGCTGGGAGGACAGAAAGAATGACTGGAGAGACTGCCTTTCCGAGCGCTGCAGGTCAGACAGATCCATACAAGTTCCTAAAAGCCACATCCCAGAAGCAGAATTGGGGTCTGGGGTCTGAGGTCTGGCATGACATGTGCCACAGTGGCTGTGGTGACTGCCACTGACACAGCTGCACTGGGTAAATGCCTTTCACCCTTCTAGATCCCAAACACCTGCCTTCCCTTTCTTGAAGTCCTCCCCAGCCTCCTTAACCGTCCTATGCATAGTCCCCAACTGTCCCTCTGATCAGGCACGTTTCTGTTTGCGCATCAGGCCATCCCCATGTGCTCCCACCCCAGCCTGGGAACTCCCAGTGGAGACCCAGGCCGGTCCTAGCCTGCCCCACGTCCGGCTGTGGCAGACGCACTTCCGTCGGCCCCACTCCAATCCAAGAGGAGGGCCGTGAGCTGCAGCAGACCAGTCAGCACCGTAGCCCCCTGACCCCAAGTCGAACGGTCCCATGACCCGTGCTCCCTCTGGAGGTCACTGGACCCCTCAGCAAGGAGGACGGCATTTTCTCTGAGACGGAAGCACTAAGAACCTGAAGCTTCTGGAGCCTTCCTTGAGAGTGAATCCAATGCAGAGGAAAAAGCCTTAGGGCTGGAAGGGGACAGGCCATGCCATGGTGACATCTCTGAGCTCCATTTTCCCTGTGCCCGAAGCCACCACAACTCCTAGACTTTCTCATTAGTAAGTCGACAAATTACCCTTTTATTTGTGCTGTCACTCTGAGCTGCATTTCTGTCCCTCCCCATGAAAGGGATCCTGCCTACTCCATACCAGCTATGTGCTTTGTAAAACCCAGTTCTCACCAGTTCCTCTCCTGTGAAAACCTCCTGTGGCACACCCTGGCCTGCCCACGGGGCCAAGGGGGGCTCCCTCCTGAGTCCTTGAAGGCCCTTCAACTCCTGGTGCCCAAGCGCTGTGCTCAGCGGGCATCCCTCAGGTGACAGCCCTGCTGACATCACGAACACAAACTCTGGTGTCAGCCGTGCCGGGCAGGTCCTCCTGCTGGACACTGGACACGCTGCTGAGCTGGCCCTCTGCGCCTCGGTTTCTTCACCCGGTGAGCAACGCATAGCAAGCCTCTGTCAGGGCAGTCAGCGATGATGCATGAGCCGCCCTCACACAGCGCCTGCCACATCTCGTAACATTTTCATTACTGCCACTACTGGTAGTTTCCTTGCTGCAAAGGCCCTCAAGACACAGCTGGAGCCTCAAAGTTTCCTCCGGGTATGTTTGAGCGCTTGACCAAGAAGGCGCCCTGCCCTCCCAGCCGAGGGGCGAGGGCGGTGCATGGGGTGCCGCGGCCTCCGTCTCACGGTGGAGCCATCTGCTGTGGGCTGGTGTGCGAGCCCAAGTCACGGGCTCCTGCAGCAGCCAGGTGCAGGCAGAGGGGCTATAAAATTTTCAAAGAAACTTTCTGTGGGAGCTATTAATGCATCACGTGGTTTCTGAGAATAGGAACAGGCTGCAAGCAGCTCTGTGGCACTCCCTCAATCAGCCTCGGCATTTCCATGTCAGAACTCAGAAAGCCCAGATTAAGCTGATTCTTGCGTGACTGGAAAGCAGATCTCGAGCCAGGGTGGCGGTGTATGTGCTGGGGTGCCCGAACCAACCTAACGTTTGAGACAGCAGCGCCCTGTGTTCAGGACCTGGCGCCGCAGTGACATGGGGCAGCTGCCCCACGGGCCCGGGCTCCGTCACAGGAGGGGCTGAGTTTGAAGATCTGAGCCCGCTACCCACTACTGCCTGCCATTCCAGAATCATCTATTGGTGACTGAAAAGGGGGCAGGTTGGGCGGTGGCTGGCACCTGAATCCACACCTGAACCATTTTGAGCAGCATCTCTCATTCCCGTGGGCCCTTGTATTATACCCAAGAACCTGCCTCCAGCCAGATCGGCCTGCTTAGAGTCTGCTGTAAGCAGAAGCCCACAGGGCTCCCCCAGTCCTGGGCTCCCCGGGAGGCTGAGCCCAGGGTGCAGGGAGACGGCAGGGTGAGGGCTTCTTCCCTGATGAACATCAGGTCTGAGATCACTCTGTTCCCAGCGTCTCCTCCTCATGGGCCCTGACCGGGCGGCTCCAGAGCAGGCCTGGAGCAGGCAGCCGTGCCTACCAGCAAGGGAGCTTCGACATCCTTAGGGAGGCTCACATCAGGGGTCACTGCCAACAGCTGAGCATCTAGATGGGCACGGGCCTCTCGCCTCCAGGGCTGTGAGACCGCCCAGGTGCTGGGCCTGAGCCTGGACTGAGGGAGCTTCGCAAACAGCCAGAGGCCAGGGATCCTGGAACTCCCCAGCAGGTCACGTCACCTCCCTCAGGTGAGTGCTGTGGCATCTGCTGCATGACTGCATGCCAGCCCCCAGCAGGCTCGCTGCTGGCCAGTGCCGCCTCCACCCGCAGGAGAGACCCTCCTAGGGATGGAGACCAGGGGGCCTCTGGCTTCTCTCAGGGTCAGTGAGGCTTCTGTTCCAGCAAAGTCCCTGCGTCCCTGACACGAGAGCTGATGTTAATGGTTCATGAGCCGAATGAGGCTTGAAACACACTTGGCTTGAGAAGAAATGACAACATACTTTCTGTGGGAGTAGAACTTTAAATACACGTCCATACAAATGGTGTGATTGATGCGGGCCCAGTGCTCAGCTGCATCTCGAGAACAGCCTTTTCTCCCGGGGTGGATGGGCCGGCTGAGTGGCGTGTAGGCATTTCAAGGCACCAGAGAACACAGATGAAGACAACAAACCTTCTTAAAACAGAACAGACTTGCTAAAATTCTTCTGAAGGGAATCATTTCACATTTGGCCTTAAGTTTTCTATGCAAAGAACACTTAACAAACTGAGTCCTAGAGGAGAATTTATGCAGAGATTAAGAAGCAAATCAGCACGAATGAGTAAATAGATCAGGCAGAAGCATCTCACCGACCCCCTGCAGCCCCGGGGAGCTGGGCCTGAGGCCAGATTTCTGGACCGAGGCGGAATCTCACTCACTACCGAGGGCCAAGACCCTTGTCCAGGGACCTTTCAGAGACCTTGGACCCTGGGCCACCGCTATACTGAGGTCCTCCTTCTGCACATGGTACCATGGGAGCCCTCGGCTCAGAGAACCAGCCAGAAGACCAGAGAAGGTGTGTCCTTGAGAGAGGGCGCCCCGGCTCAGGCCAAACTGTGGGCTGCGCAGGGCCTGCCCCAGAATGTACAACTGGGAGAGGACTGGGGGCAGCTGGAGCCCGCTGCTCAGGGGAGTGAGACCTGGAGCTTCGTCTGTGTAAGACGGTGAGTCAGACGTTTGCCTGCAGCGAAGACCAGTAGGGAACGGACGGTGGGGGTCTAGAGTGGCCCCAGTTCCCTCTCAGTTCTGCCATCAAAGCTGCCTCCCGAGGGTCTTCTGAGACTCTGGGTTCCAAACACCCCGACCCTTCAGCAGTGGTGGCCCCGCCTACACCTGTCCCTGGCTGTGGAACCCTACACTTCTGAAATGGATGACGAGAGCTCTTGGCTCTGGCTGTGGAGGTTTGCGTCCCCAAACGCTGGTGTAGACATGCTAATGAAGAGAGCGAGGCACCTTTGTTCAGGAGTGACCAATTGAAAAGGGATAAGCATGCTTTGTCCTTGTGAAGATAAGGGTAGACTTTTACTTTTTTGCTCACATCTGCCTCCAGGCCTAGGACAGGACTCTGGCCTCGCTTTCTCTGGTCTCTAGAGCACCTGGGGCCTGCTTTCCAGGCAGGAGGCAGGATTGCACTTCCTGGTCCCCTGGTGATTGGGCGGATCATGTGACTAGCTCTGACCAATGAGCTGTGAGTAAAAGTGCTGTGCGTCACTGCTGGGCCAGAGTACTTAACAGCAGGTGTGAGGCCTTCCAGAGTTCTGTCTCTGCCACCTGCACCTGCAGGGTTTGAGTTGGTGGCTGCTCTGTCAGCCTGGGTCCCAGGTTGGGGAGACCGGAGCAGAATCCCAGCTAAGTCACGTGTAGCAGGAGTGAGAAGAGAACCTTTGATGATAAGCCACAGCATAACCCATCCCATCCTGACCAACAGGTGAAAGCTTCTGATTCGGCATTTAATCAGCCCATTTACCCAAAATAGGCCATATTGATGGACAACTCTCAATTTCCCAGGAATATAAACAGAACTAGCCTTCAGACCCTCCTCTCTTCCAGAAAGATCTTCCTTTTAAATGGTAATCGTGGTGTTCCTCTGCCCTGAATCCTGCTTTGTGTCCATGGTCCTCAGGACCATGAGGCATCAGGGGAACTGAGCCGTAATCTTTTGATTTTTAGTGGAAACTGTTTCTGCTCAGAGAAGAGGCCCTGGCTGGTGATATAGGTAGGAAAGTAAATCTGTAGACACGGGGAGGTGAGTCCATTGGAAGCGGCTCACAGAGATCAGTGTAGGGGGTCCACCCCAGGGCCCGAGCAGGGCCTGCAGCAGATGGGCAGCAGGGAGTGTCAAAGGTGGGCTGCAGGAGACTGCAGCTTGAGACGGAGCCAGCCGCCTATGCTCGATATCCCGAGGTCAGCCCCGAGAGGCCGGGAGGGTCAGACACAGCCAGACCATGCTGCCTGACAGGTGCATGCCACGCTGCTGAGGAGAAGAGGCCAGGCAGCAGCTGGTAGGCTGGGGGTGCTCAGGGTATATTTCCTATGAGTCAGCAGCAGCACTGTGACTGCAAGGGATATTTCACAGCAAGGGCCAAGAATCTCTGCGGACAGAGCCCTTGCTTTCTAGGTGTGTATCTTTGAGTGTGGGGCTGTCCTCCTAGAGGATGTGGAGACAGGAAAGTGGTAGGTTGTGGGTGGAACCAGTAGTGAGCAAGGGAGGGAGGTCAGGTGGGGCACCAGAGAGCTGAGAACAGGCACTAGGAAGGCAGAGTCGCTCAGGAAGTCCCGACTGCCAGGCCACCGTGACCACCAGATCCCAGACTGCAGGCCAGGAGGGGACCAGGGGTGGGGGTGCAGCTGTGGAAAATGGGTCTGAGAGGAGGATCTGATGCATTTACTTACAGTTTATCCCTAGTTGGGTCTGTGTAATTCAAATGCATACAATGTCTGCATAGCATCCGGCCTGCACCATGAAGACCCAGCTAGCTGAAGCAATGAGCCCCTGAGCCCTGAAGCCCAGCCCCTGGGCTGGGTCTGTGTCCTGCTCTGGGAGGGCTGAGTGACCTTCGGGGTGGCTGGGGTCTGGGCAGCCTCCCAGCCTAAGGCTACCGGCACCACCCCCACTGCTAGACAGAAGGTGGGCAGGGTTTCCGGTAAGTTTTGGAAAGAAAATGAACAGAACAGAGGTCAGCACCAACGAGGAAACAGATTGTGCAGTTTCAACCAGATCTGCCACAAGCAATAGGCCCAGCAGGAGGCTGAAGCTGCTTGATCCTCATCCATCTCTCAGCTCCCTGCCCCTCGGTGTCGGGCCATCCTCCTTGTTCCCTTCCTGCACTGGGGACTGCTCCTTCTCAGAGCCCCTTGTCCCCTCCTCCCCTGCCCGCCCCTTCAGAGCTGGACCTTCCCTTGACTTTTCTCTCTTCTCTCTGTTAATCCCCTGTGAGTCACCTGTTTCCTGGTGACAGCCAGCCCAGGCCGTCTCTCCTGATCTCTGACCCCATACATTTGATTGGCAGTTCTTCATCTTCCCCTAAAAACTCGTTTCTCCTCTTCTACTTCTCCAACACCAGCTCTGCCCCTGAGCCGTCCCAGGGCCCTGCCTCCTCTGACCTGCCCTCTCTTCTGCCTCCCGAAGCTCTGCCCCCATTCCCACACCCACCATGCTCAGTCCAGGCCTCAGCCTCTCCCACCTGGATCCTGCAACTCCACCACCTGGCCCCCCTGAGCCGGCCCCCTCTCTTCTGGTCCACGCGGCAGCTGGTGGGATCTTTCTATACTGCACATCGGACCCCACTGCCCCCCTACTAAACTTTTCAGCGGTCCCAGCTGCTCCCAGGAAGATGCACCTGGCAGAGAAGGAAGGGTGGGGAAGGGCAGGCTAGGCCCAGCACCCCAAGGTTCTGCTCCCCTCCTGCTTCTGGAGTCCCAGGGACCCTGCCCTGCACAGTTCCCACCGCGCCCTGCTGGACTGCCATGGCTTTGCTGGGCTCTTCCCTTGGAGCACTCATCTGTGCAAAGGAAGAAGGCCTCAGCAGAGGGGCTGAGGTTTGGAAGTCACAGGGGTGGTCTCTTCACCAAACCCCAGCCAGTCCCCTACTCTCCGGCCCCAGGAATAACAAGAGACCTTTGACTTAAACAGGCCACCTCTCTCTCGATAGCTGGCGGTTCCTGTGCGTTTATTGTGTGTTTGCAGTCTGCACCCCAGAGAGGCGACCAGCCCCTCCCACCTTCAGATCTGCCGAGCTGGAAACAGGCCTGAGAGAGACCTGAGCAGTGCTGGTAAATCTCTTCCCTCGAAAGGAAAGGAGGGAGACTCTTAAGTGTATGGCCCTAAGGGGTGACTCTGCAGGACCAGGGACCCTGCCCTCAGGGCCAACACTGGCAGCCTTGGAGCTCGGGGAGGAGAGGTGAGATGCTCCCCAGCCACTTCAACCTCCGGTCCTGGCGAACGCGAGCTCTGGGTTCTAACTCTGAGGCCCGTGTCCCCTGGCAGGCACGCGGGGTGTCATCCCATCCCCTGGGCTCAGTTGTGTGTTGGGCGCGAGGATAACAGGAACCCTGGACGACTGACTGACGAGTGTCAGCCCTGCCCCCTGCAAACCAAGAGTCCAGCCAGGGCAGCTTTAGCAATCCCGCTCATCTGGGGCACCAGCAGCCTGCTCAGGGCCGCAGACTCATTCCCTCCCTCCCTTCCTTCCTCTGTCCCTGTGGGGTGGTGACATGGCTGTGAGCCAGTCCGTGGCAAAGACATGAGCGACCCTGACTAGAAGTAAGCACCAGACGCAGAACTCACACTTCCACTTCCTGGGGACATCTGAGCAGACGTCCCACAGCACACACCTCCCAGAATGCTCTCTTCACACTGACGGTGCACCTACCCGGTGGGTACCGTTGGCCTCACTTACATTTGAGAAAACTGGGACTCTGAGAGGTAAATGACAGTCCCTGGGAGGGGCAGGCAGGTCACCTAATCCCAGTTTTCCTTCCCTCTCTACCTCTCTGGGCAAGGCTGAGTGCCAACGACACACTAACACATTCGAAACACACAAATGGGGCCCAGCACCAAGGCCCCAGCTCCAGGACAAGTTCCTGGGGAAGGGCAAGAATCTCCCCACACGGCCTCCCCGGTCCTGCTTGTTTCCCCCCTCAATTCCTACAAAACGAGATGCCCACCACTTTTTTCCAGTCCCCTGAGGTGACATTTGTCACCCACTCTCCCTGAGGCCTCGGTGAGGACCCCCATTATCTTCCTCCCTCCGTGGGGGCGGTCGGCCTCATCTACCTCTTTCGTTCTTCCATCCGGTCACGTCACCTTGGGCCCCCCAGACTCTCTACCCCAGCCTGGCAACACGAAAGCCATTTAATCCGCCAATCTTTGAGGGAGGAGAGGTTCTTAGAATGGTCTTGCTCTCCTGGCTCCTGGCTGAGGTCCCCCACGTCAGGGGGCCGCTAGTTCCTGCTGTTATTCCTGAGAATGGCCCGGTAGTTTGAATTATTTCTCTGGGAAGGATTCAAGACTAGAGTTAAAGTTGCTGCTGTATGTTGCCAAGCTGCTTCCCAGCCAAGTCCTTGGAGCGTGCCTATTTCACAGCATCCTTGCCAGCTCTGGGTTTTAGCATTACAATTTTTTTTTAAAAGAGTTTATTGGATAATGAAATCTAGTTCCATTTTCCAGGATATTTAAATTGTATTCCTTCATTTTTTGTGAGGTGCTGCCTCAATCCTTTTTTATGTATTGAAGGAGTTTGCGTTTTCTCTGTCGATTTGGGTGTACCACGGGTACCCCTCCCCCAGCCTTGCGTTCCACTGGAGGGCTGGATCAGAATAGGACCAAGCTGCCTGCCTGATTGCTTAACCCAGAGCTGTGTTTTAACCAAGCAGCAGAATCTTATCTTAAATAACCTCACAGAGCACCTCTGTATAAAAAACACTAATAAGTAGCCTTTGAGAGGAAGCCTGGAGTGCCATCTCCCTCCCCTTCCGGAGCCCCTGTCTTACCAGCGGAAGGGCCTCTGGGACCTTCTTGTCCTTCTCTCTGAGGAAGGCGTTGCTGTGGAGTCAAGGTCCTGGAAGGAGACGATGACCGGTTTACAAAGGTGCCTGGAACTCAGCCCACAGCAGAACAGCCCAGTACAGGTGACCCAGGTACAATGGCCCAGGGCCCCACCCACAGTGCAGGAGGAACTGCCGCACCCTCCCCTCCCCACTCCGCTGCTGTGCGCGTGGACCTAGTGCAGCCGGAGGGGTGGGGACGGAGGTCCGTGTCACAGACCTCCACACTGCCGCGGGGAGAGGCGGAGTCAGAGCTCGGCCTGGGGACGCTGGCACACTCCACCTCCCCCAGGAGTTTTTTGTGATCTCATCCTCGCAAAGAGAGCTGGAGATGGGAGAAAACGGAACCCAGGCCCCGGAAGGGGGACAGTGGCTCCCGGGCCTGGGCGGGTGGAATGGGGGTGGAATTGTGTGGAGAGGAAGAACTAGGGGGATTTTGCAGAGGATAAGGGGGGAAAGGAGCAAGCAGGACTGTGGAGGAGAGGCTCAGAGGGGACACTTTGTGAACCCTATGGGGTCTTTGGAGGCGGCGGTGGCCGGGGGCGCTCACAGGAACAGAGGCCTTTGGAAACAATGCTATCAGTTTCCCGACTCCCTCGCAGGCAGCCTGAGGATCTGCTGCCCAAGACCCTCGGACCCCACTGGGTGGGTCCTCTTAGGCGTCCAGTTCTCTGGCCTGGCCCCACTCTTCTAGCTCCGCTCCTGACCTCAGGCGCTGGCCCTGCCCCCTCTTTCTGGCCCTGCCCCTGACTTCTGACCCAGGCAACCCTCGAGCTCGCCCTTTGGCCTCAGATACACAGCCCTGGCTCTTTTGTCCAGTCCCAAGTCCAGTGTCGGACTTTCTAGCTGAACCCTTGGCACCTGGCCCTGACCCTTGGACTCAGGCCCAGGAAGTTCAGCCCCCGCCACCCCCTCCCAACTTCGGGGCGCGCGCCCCTTGCAGCGCTCCCTGGCTCTCCACCTTCTGGAGCCGCCTCTGCTGCTGGGTCCGAAGTCCGCTTGCCACGCCCACACCCTGAGTAGATCCGCCGCCACTCCCCAGGGCCCCACTGGACCATCCCCCGTCCTTTACGCACGCTTATTTTTTGTAAGTCAGCCAGTTACTATTTCAGAAAAATCTGAAACTGGAGTCCCAGTCCCTCTGCCCGCAAGGCAAAGATGTTTGTAGAAGGGCTGGAAGGAGTGTCTCCTCACTTGGCAAATAGTTGGCGCCCTCCTGATGAGGAATCCACATAGAAAAGCTCCAGTGAGACTTGGGTTCCAGTCAGCTGAATGGCCTGGGGAAAGTTATTTAACCCGTGAATCTCAGAGGCCCCCTCCACCGTCCCACCAGGGGTCACGACAAGGCCTTGAACGGCCCTGGCCAGGACCAAATGAGCGCGGGTACTTGGTGTTGCCAGATCAGGGCCACAGAAGGAAGCCAGAGCTCCTAGGTCCTTGCTCTACTTGAGGTGACCTGTGTTCCCCTAAGGGCCCTTGTTTCGGAGTGGGCACCTTGGCTTATTCCCTCCGAGTTAAGCACCTGGCAGGCATCTCTCCCCACCCATAGTCTGGGGGGTCCAAGCTGCTGAGAGGTCAGAGGGCAGCTTGCTGCTCTGGCCTCCGGGGAGGCCTTGTCCTCTGCACCTGGGGGACACACCTGCCAAAGTGACGACCTGCATGGATTCTGTCCTTCACCCTCTTGCTGGGCTCACCTGATGCTAGACCATAGGCTGGCAAGCATCTGGAAGTGGCTGTGAAAGAGGCAGGCCCCTTCGAGCCGTCCTGGCTTTGTGAGACTCTCGGCTCCCCTACCTCCTCTCAGAGCGGGGAGCAGCTCACTCCTCGTCTCTCAAAGAGAAGTTTGTCAGAGGGTCTTTGTCCTCGGACATTCCCTGAACTGTCCCCCTAACTGTCCCCCACCAGCTGTGTAGCTTCTTTCCTTTACCAAACTTCTGGGGGAAAAATATCCCCTGTGCTTAAATAGACTTAAATAACAGGAACTAACTATTTAGGGAGGAGTTCCTGAAGGGAAATGGAATCTCTACAACCTTGAAATTACAGGACCTTTTTTTGTCTCAAAAGAAAAACATGTCAGATCGTTGATATTCGGAGCCAGACCTTGTTTAGAGATAGGCTCTCTTCTGTCCTTTCACAAACTACAACCTTTCTCACCCTTTGAAAATAAGATCGTGTCAAGTCAGGGGTTGGAAATGGGGAGCATTCAGTCAGAGCCTCCCTCCGCCAGCCACACATCTCGATACACGCCCAGGCGAGCAGAATCAGCTCCCGCTACAACCCAGCTCAGCATTGCCATTCAAAACGCACCGGTAGGAAATGGTGGAACAGAAGGACCTTTCATCCCGAGTGAGCGAGGCCCGCAGCGCTGCTCTCCTAGCTCTGGAAGCTCGAGGTGCCTGGGCTCGCTGGAGTCGGGGCCTCTTGCTTAAATAGGCAGTGGGAGTGGGGCAGGGCAGGCCTGAAGGGGCGGGAAATTGGGCCATTCACCCAGCACAGCAAGGCAGTGTCCATGGAGCCAGCCGTGGCTCTGAGCACACGCCGCTTGCTTGTCCGCCAGGGCCTCAAGCCCACAGGCCCCTAGACCACAGACCAGCACCTGGGGTGACCCCTGCGGGACGTGCAGCTCCAAGTGAGACCACATCCCCAGACGCACAGAGTTTGGTCCCCGTTCCTGGATGCTCTGCCTCTGCTGAGACACAGCCTGGGCAGCAGGAACAGCTGTGGACTCGGACCGACCTGCTCCCCAGACCAGTGAGTAGTGGCCTCAGGCCAGGCATTTCTCCAAGCTTCAGTTTCTACTTTCTTGAAATAAGAATAATAACACTGACTTGATGGGTCCAGAAATAATGTTTGCAAAGGGCCTGGCACCTGGGAGGTTGATTTATTTATGCCCATGGCAATGCTGGGGCCAGGCACCTTCAGCAAGTTCAAGCCCAGAGAGTATGGGCAACATATGCAGAGTCACACAGCCCTCCAGCCGAGTGTCAGGGTCAGACTTCAAGCAGACCTGAGAGTAGGTTGGGGTGGCAGAAGTCCCTTACGGTGAGGGTGGGGAGCAGCTGCTGGCCTTGGGGGACGGTCTTGACTGAACTCTGGTGAAGGAGTTATCTCTAGACCCTCAAAACCACGGCAAGGAAAGAAGCATGGTTGAACAGCTTGCTCAGATGGCCTGTGTGCATTTGGTTGAGACTTTAGAGGGGTGCAGAAGTACCCCAGGGTCACTGCGAGGGCAACCACCAGCTACCCCCTCCCACCTCGCCATCAATTCATATGTTGAAGCCTGAACCCCCAAAGTTGCTGTATTTGGAGATGGGGCCTCTAATGAAGAAATTAAGGTTAAACGAGGTCCTAAGGGTGGAGCCTTGATCTGATAAGAGTAGAGCCCTTGTAGGAAAGACATCGGAGAGCTCCCCGTTCCTCGCACGGGCGGGCGAGGAGGAAAGGCCAGCGGAGGACTGCCAGGCAGGAAGAATGATCTCACCAGAAACCAACTCAGCCAGAACCTTGATCTTGGACTTCTAGCCTCCAGAACTGTGAGAAAACACATTCTGTTGTTTAAGCCACTCAGTGTGTGGTATTGTTTTAATGGCAGCCCTAGCAGCCTAGTGTAAATGGATCAGACTAAGGGGTGGCTTGAGAAGCGTGGAAAAGACCAGAAATGAATTTAGAAGTTTCCAGCTCAGGCAGCTCCATGGGCACTGAAGTCGCTCACTAACCAGGGGTGAGGTGAGCGAAGGCGGTTTGTGGTGCTGAGGGATATTTGCATAGATGTGACCATGTAACTGTGGGATGTTCAGGCCTAGAACTTGGAGGAGAGGTCTGGGCTGGCTCAGGGTTTGGGAATTGTTAGGAGTGGTTACATTTCAGAGCACTTATTCTTTCTTTTTTGATCGGTCCGTTCTAATTCCAATGTCGTACTGTATCAGCTTTTGTCTTTTATGTTTTTATAAAAAGTCAGACACTCTGCCCTGGCTGGTATAGCTCAATGGATTGAGTGCAGGCTGCGAACCAAAGGGTCGCCGGTTCGATTCCCAGTCAGGGCACATGCCTGGGTTGCGGGCCAGGTCCCCAGTGGGGGCCACGCGAGAGGCAACCACACATTGATGTTTCTCTCCCTTTCTTTCTCCCTCCCTTCCCTTCTGTCTAAAAATGAATAAATAAAATCTTAAAAAAAAAAAAAAGTCAGACATTCTCCTTTGCTTTTAAAAAGTATAACTGTGCACAAATTTGCCCCAACTTTTAAATGAGTTTGTTTTCTTCTGCTTGTCCAGAGCAACTCTTGTCCAGGAGCGTAACTGATGTGTGGTTAGAGTCGCACGTTTTTCCTGAGGTCCATCTGGTCTTCCTATTTACAATGTCACTTCTCTTGTCGTTTTATCCAATTTCAAAAGACCACATCTCCCTGCACTTCCCCAGATAATTTATCATTCAGAAATTTAGCAAATGCTTATTTCTTCCCCTTAGAGTTACACTTGAAAGGTACAGTGTGCTGACTTTAGTTCTAAACTGAGCTGGTTTTTCATCTCTGAAAACTTTTCTTGCATTATTTCTTTCCTGAGGTTTCCCTCGTCATATGCCTCACTCCGTTTATTTCTCCCTCCTGTTTTAGGGCTATGAGACCATTTCCCATTTTTCAAATTAGTTATTTCCACCTCCGTTTGTTTCCTTTGTCTGTATTTCTGGTTTGATGTTTTATGTTATCCTCAACGTCACCGAGCTCCTTGTTCTCTTGCTTCAGCAATGCCACCTACTGCTTCCAGGCGGTTTTCAATTCTTTTATCGTTTTTCCATTGTTTGTCCTGATAGTTTCCTGTTAGTAATACTCTGGTCATTTATTTAGAGCTGCTTTAAGGGAGGTTCTGAGTAACTAAGATCTAGTCCATCTTATTCCACAAAAGATTTAAGCTGACTTAAATTGTGTTCTATGTACAACATAATGAGACTTTTTTTTTTTTTTTTTTTTTTAGCAGTGAGAGAACAAGAGCTAAGGGAAAATAAAGGTAGAAAAAACACAGGCAGCCAAGCAGATCCAAGACTGAGTGAGGGAAGGCCTCTCTATTCTGACCGTGGCCTCAGGTGGTGTCTTACAACCCAGGCTTGTCCTTTTGACCTTCGTTGGTGGAGGTGAAATGACCCATTGTTTCGAGTTAAGATTTGAATGGCTACAGCACAGCAGAGACCCCCATGGTATGACTCTCCATGCGAGCCCCCTCTGTGGAAAACACTTGTTCCCCTCCCAGTGGGGATGGAATTGAAAGGGAACCGAGGCAGTTTAAGAGAAACACACGCGAGGACAGGTGTGGGCTGGCCACATGTAGACAGTGGAACCGGCACCTCCCGCCAGTCTTCCAAAGCCAGTATTGACTGAGCAACTAATTAGCCGGGTATTTCCTGCGCTCTGCAGCAGAGCGTTCCCCTGGTTTTCGGTGGCAAATGTACGCTGGGTGGGAGGGAGGCTTCTCCCGGCCCCCTGTTCCCACAGAACCCCCGAGTGGCCTCATTTCACACCTCTTAGGAAACAATTTTCCGAGTGACAGATTGATTGCTGTATGGGCGGTTACCAAAAAAGAGTCTATTTTATTAGCTGTTTGTCTTGCAAAGTGAAATCCGTTTTTTAAAACTTTATCAAAATGTCGTTGTCCCGGGGTTTAAGAACAGGCCCCCTGGCTTCTTGGGAGAATCTGCAGACCCCACGGGCAAAGAGTCGGGGTCTGGCGCCCGTCCTTGGCAGAGGGACCTGGGATGTGGCTGCGCGGCCTTAGGCTCTCTCGGGAGGGCGCTCAGGGCCAGCTGGGCACCAAAGGGATGTCACCAAACCTCATCCTTGAGCCTGAATTTGCCTTTTTTTTTTAATACATCAAGAAAAAAAATCTAGACATTCATACACACGAGAGACTATGTATAAGTAACTTTGCTTTCTGTTTGAGGAGGAAATAGAGAACATTCCATTTATTCAAGGAACCACATTAAGCAATTAAAAAGTATTTGGTGTCATATTGATGGCGGTAAAGTAAAAACGGGGGAGGGGTGTGTGGGGGCGGGGGAGGAGACTGAAACTGGTAGAGGAAGGTGCTGCCCCCCCCCGCCCCCCACCGTGCCCCAGCTCCCAGCTCCCAGCCTCAGGGCAGAGACTTATCCAGAGGTAAGACCAGTCCTCCCAGCTCTGCAGTCCATTTCTAGTCCCTGCTGCCCCTCTTCCCTGGCCACCACCTCCCCTCAGGCCTTGTTTCCTGCCTGCAGGGGTGCACCAGGTGGGCACCGGAGCCCTTCCATCATGCTCCACGTCCAAGCCCGCTTCCCACCACGAGCAGCTGAGCTCATCCCGCCCTTGTTCAGCGTCTCCGGATCTCCCTTTGAGCACAGAACAAACCCTTCTACCTACCAGGCGAGGGGGCCCGGCCCTGCTCAGCCTCACCTCAGCCTTTCCCTTCCTCCCACTCTTTCCCCGACAGCCCCGACCTCTGGCACTCGTTCTTCCCAGAACGCGCCCTGCCCTTTCGTGCCGCCATGCCTTTGCGTGTGCCGTGCCCTGAGCCTGGAGCACCCTGGCTGGTCCGCCTGGCACCAGGCCTCTACGGCTCAGTTCTACAGCCATCACCCCCGCCCCTCAATTGCACACCCCCTGGGCTTCGTACCAGCAGCCTGCAGCCCCTTGAGCTCTGAGCACAGCGCCCAGTCCTGGAGAGGCACACAGGGAACCTTGGCTGAATTCATAAAATGGTTTCTAGCCCGGTCAGAATGTCCATCATCAAAAGGTTCGATTCCCTCTGTACATACCAGGAAGGTGCTGTGAGAAAATCACCGCCAACTTGCTTTGTATACAGGGAGATACACGAAACTGTAGCCTGAATGGTTAGAAGACTTGTGCGGACGCTCATGGGTGGCGTGAGCCCCCAGAGCTTGCTGAGACCACCATCTTCATCAACACTTCAGGGGCGTCTGCTCTACTAAGAGTGTCACGTGCATAGCCTCTTATTTAACCCCCTAAGCCCTCTGGGGGGGTTAGGTATCATTGTTCTGACACTCAGAGAGGGAAACTGAGGCTTGGGGGGGGTAAGTGACTTGTCTCGAGTCACAGAGCTAGAGACTCTGGGTCAGACTTGTCCACGGCTCATTCTGCCTAGGGTTTCCCTCCACGGATTCTGCTGCCCAGGAGGCGCCCACAGGCAAGTTAGACTGGGAAGGCTGGGGGCCACCCCCAAGCCTCTTTGCTGCTGCCCTCCCCTCTGGGGGGGGGTGAGGTGGATGCTGCCACTATCTGTCCTCAGCACCTGCGTGTGAATTGGCTCACAGCTTGTTGGCTTGGACAGAGAACTGATGAGGCTTGGAAGGTGTGAACCAGCAGGAGCCATGTCGAGCTATTACTGGGGGGCCAGGGGTGTTGGGGAGACCCTCTGGCTGAGCCCCACTGTCTCTCACTGGCTTCTTCAGCCTTGTCCCCACCACCCGTTCTCCACACGGAAGCCAGAGCGATCTTTCTGCCCACAAACCTGTGTCCGCTCCCAGCTTAAACAGCTCCACTGCTCCCGGGGAAAGCCCACCCCCGAGTCTGCCACCCTCTCCTCCTCGCTCTTTGTCTGCCTCACTCTCCCCCGCTTGCACCTCCAGAGCCCTCCCGGTTCCTCCCATGGGCTCCGGTCTCTCTCAGGGTGGGTCTTTCTTCACACTGTCCCCTGATGCTGTCCCTTCACGCTGGAACCACCCACCTTGCCTGGCTGGCTGCTCCTCACCTTCAGGTCTCAGCTGAGAAGTTTCTTCCTCTGGGAAGCATTGCCGATCTCCCCTTGCATTCATGTTAGGGCCTCCTTTCGGGGGGCACACACCACTCCCGGCCCTGCCTCAGAGGGGAGCTCGGAGGGGCTGGGACCAGTGTCACCTGTCAAACAGTCCTGGCCACAGGCATACAGACAAGGCTATTTGGAATGACAACAGGGAAGAGGAATATGCCCCAAGTGCCACCCTTCTAAGGGCAATGCCGAGCCTGATTCTGGGGTGTCGGGGACCTCCTAAGGGGATGGGGACTGTCCAAGAGGCGGGCAGATGCCTGTAACGTGCCAGCTGTGCCGCGTGGGCCCTGGGAGGAAGCCACCGCCGTGGCCGCCCGTTCTCAAGGAGAGCAGGCAGAGGAAAAAGGGGGTCAGGGACAGAACCTTCGGGCTCATTCCATTTTTGGCTTGGTGAGGAAAGAGGAGCCAAAAGGAGTGCTTGGGAGAAGGTGGAAGAACGCAGGAAAGGTGGCTAAAATCTAGCACTGTTTTTATTTAGTTCTCAGATAATCTTCCTTTTTTTCTTTTCCACTCAGAATAGTCGGGAAAGGAGGGCCCTACGTGGCAGTCCGTGCGATGAGAAGGCCGTGTGGCAAAGCCGTTGCCGAGTCCCCCGCTCTATTTTTACCTTCCTGACACTGCCTCTTTGAGACCCGAGGAGGGAGCCTGGCCTGCGGTGGCCTGCGGTGGCCTGAGGTGGCCTGAGCCGGCGTCTCTAAGGCAGATGTGGCCAGCCATCACCTCGTTCTCCAGAAGCCACCAGAAAGCTGGTTATTCACTTCTCCTGGCCAGAAATAAAGGCATCAGACGTACATTCTCGGGCAATCTTGAGGGTTGCAAACACAAAATTACCCCATAAATCACTTTCGTTTCCTTTCCTCAGTTCAAAGTTGGGGTTTTCTGTTCACATCAGTTACATTCAAATTGGACAGTCAGGACTGTTCTTAAAATAGAATGTCCATATTACCAAGTTTAGAAAGAAAAACCACCTAGGAATGAAAACACGTGGGCACATGTGGAACGCCATTCCCTCAGCCACAGAAGCTTTTACGAGCCGTGGCGGGGAGCGCCTGTCAAGTGGGATTTGTGGTGGAGCACACGGCGGCGGGCGGGCCGGGTCTGCGGTCGCCGTGCATTCTGTTCCCGGCACCGGGTCCAGGAAGCCTTTGACACTCGCGGCCAGGAGCTCTGGGGGTATGCCAACCTCTAATTACATTGCCGTTTTTAAATATTGATAAACAGTCCTTCTGTTGGTTCAAATGTGTTTTTAAACACCGAGCCTGTAGTTGTTGGCTCTGAACAAAGAGAGCAGAGCCTCTCCCTGCGCCTCCCCGGACTCTCATGCACACACTGAAGGAATGAACTGTCCCTCTGGGTGGCGGTGGGAGGAGGTCACTTCAGGATTCGAAGTCCGGCCTGGCCAGGCTGCAGGCTGAGGCCCTGCTCTCCCCAGACGTGGCCTCTGCTGCTGCCGGGGCTCCTCCTGCTCTGGGTTCTGGCTGGAGGTGTGGGGGCGAGGCAGGAGGGGCCCCTGCCCCGTGGCGCATCTGGTCACCGCCTGGTTTCACATGTGGATGTCAGTCCCCGGTTCCATAGGCTTTGGATGTAAACAGCACAGCACTGGCGTCCTCCAGCCCCCCGCCCCGACCCCCTAAATACACACACACACAACTGCTACCTGGGATGGAGGGAGGTGGGACTGGAGGACACCAATTTAAGAGGTAATTATGGGCCAGTTTGGTGACCATCAGGCCCTTCTGCTACATCCCAGGAAATGGCCCTAACCCTGTTACATGGTAAATCAGACATAATCAGCTCCTAATTTAATATGGTGGCTCTGAGTAACATTTATCGAGACACAGACTCTGGTCCAAGGAGGTGGACAACAGTGGTCGTTGGATGAGACTCAGACAAAAATCGACCTGCACTTTCTAACAGTTAAACTAGTGGAAGAGACGAGCTTTTTCAGCACCTTATTGTACAGGTGCACGCGCTCTCGCGTTGCAGGCTCAGACCGGGGGCATCTTTCAGACCGACCGGGTGCGCCCCGCAGCCTCACCCTGCCGTAGTCCCCCTCCAAACCCTGACGAAGGTGTTCCGATCCCTGGAGCACGGCTCTCGTCGGACCGACCCTGGGAGCCTCGGGCTGCCCTCGCTGCCCCTTCTGTGCCCGAGGGCGGTGGGTGGGACTCTTAGCCACCGCGCTGTGTCTTCGACCAGCTCTGAGTGGGAAAGACTTTCCCTTCTGGCTGGTGGTCTGGGAGTCACACAGGCCAAGTTACAACTGTATTATCGGGTGATTGCAATTGACCTGTTACTTTTGAATTGGATCGAATTTTCTGTCTTGGTCTCCTTCTCACAGCCCGTCCAGCTGACCAACGGCGATCCCAGGCCCACACCAGACACTTCTCTGCAGACTCACCACGGCCACGAGGAGCCGACAATGCTCCAGAGATTCCTGCCTGCCTCAGCCTCCCTGGGCTGTAGGAGCCTGCCTGGTAGTCCTCCCTGCAAGCGCCAGCGCCCCTTCACCTGGACCAGGGCTGGCTGGTGACCTTCCTCCGATCCAGAGAACAAAAGTCACGGATGGCAGCTGTGTCCAGGTGCTGAGATGGTTCTGGCCTGCACACCTGTCACAATCTGAGGACAGGCTTTAGGCTGGAATCCTGATTCAGTCAGGCATGTCATCTGGGCACCAGCTGTAGGGCAGGGCCCAGGCAGGGTCAGTGGACACTCGTGGTGGACGCTCGTGGTGGGAGGTGTGGGGCGCACTTGCTGTTATACGGCCCCGTGGGGGCTGCGACTCAGTGTTGAAGGCTTGTCGGAGCCTTTCCTGACCGGATGCTGGCGTCTCAGCTGGGAATGCTGCCCCAGCCAGAATGCAATTCCCCTAGGAAGCCAGTGTGTGCTGAAGTGAGAGCCTTCCAGGAAGATGCTGAGAAGGGCAAAACGGCTCATCAGGACAGAGCCAAACTCTGCCGATTTGCTGGCGCGGAGGCTTTGTGCCTGCCATGGTGATGAGCGCCTCCTGCCTCCTGGGGCTGGAGAGTGGATCTGTGGCCTCTGTATCGGGGCGCAGAGCACCAAGCGCCATGCCCCTCCCACCGCAGGGCCTTGGCTTCTGCTGTGACGTTCTGCCCTCGACCGCCCACACGGCTCATTTCTTCACTTTATTCAGGTCGCTACTCAGATGTCACCTCCTTGGAAGAGTCTGCATCACCCTGTACAGAATAACACCCCCTTCCATGACCCTCTCCCCTTAACCCGTTCCATTTTTCTTTCTGAAGCAACAGCACTTAACACAGTTTGCATTTCTATCTTGTCTTTCTGCCTCCACTAGAAGGCACGGCCCCAGGAAGGCAGGGATTACGTCTGTTTGTTCACCTTGGATCTGTGACGCCCAGACGGCACCTGGCTCAGAGGAGACACCGATACCAATCGGCTGCGGGCTGGAACTGACCTCCCAGCAAAGCAAAGCGTCTTGGCCTCGCCACCACCTCCGTCTTCATTCCCTCCCGAAAACAGACAGAGCCACTAGCCTGCAGGAAAGCTACTTCTTGGTGTCAAGAAGGCTGGTTTAATCAGTTAAGACCAAATATGAGTTCTCGACATCCAGGAGTTTTTATTCTTTTCTTCTAATCATTATTCGTGACCATGGGATCTGTGACCATTTTGGAAGTGGATTTGGTGTGATTAATTTCTTTCCTAGCCTAATTCTTTACAGAAAAGAAAAGCTTGAAATGAATGGACTTGCTGATGCTTGATTGTTTACGTGGTAATTTACCAGGGCCGGGCATCATACCCTGAAGAATACCCCACCCCATCTTCCTATAACAGAGGAGAGAAGGTCCCCATTCTCACCGAGTGCCTGTGACTAGAGGGGTGACGAAGGAGACAGAAGGGCCCAAGCTCTTAGGAAGAGCTGTCTGAAAGCTCAGGCACTTCATCTGCAGGGAGCACCCGTCGTCCCGGGGAGGCCGCGGTGTGGCCGGGCTGGCGGGCAGCATTTACAGCACCTCGCCTGGTTTCTCTGTTCTCTCCTTGAGTTCCCCTGACCACAGCTCAGCAAATGCAAGGGCGAGTGTGCAGGGGGTGGGGCAGAAGGAGGGTCTGGCAAGGAACCTGCGGTGGCAGGGCTGCAGGGAGGGGGTGCCCCAGACCACCTGCCGCCGAGGCAGACGCCCCCAGAGGCTTTCGTGTTCACAACCCAGCGCGCACAAAATCTGGTGTCACAACAGCCTGAAACGTTGTTTCCAAGAATATAACTTAGAAAAGCAAGCTTTCCACAGGAAGTGGAGATGAAAAGGCACTGGTACTTGACAGGGCCACACCGGCGACTTGGAACACTGTGTGGGAGACCTCGTTCTTGGCGACGCCAGAAGCGGGGCAGCCCCGAGTTTCCTCTGCTCCTCTCGTCACACGTCCCGACTTCCAGGGCCCCGTGGGCCAGGCTGGGGTGGAAGCTGGCTCTTAGGCTGATGTGTGGCAACTCTCAGAAAATGGAATTTTCCTCTTCTGCTGATTTGATTTTTAACTCCGGGGATTTACCTTTTGTGGAATCTGTAGCATTCGGGTGAAGACCCATTTCTAAGGTACTATGCGTGGGTGGGAACACAGCATTCCTTTCCCCACGGCAGGCATATGGATGAGGTTTTGGGGTTGCAGCCTCGGGACGCTCGGCTGCCCCGCGTCTTCTGTCCTGCTGGCCTGGACTGCACGGTTCTCACGACCTGTCGGCGTCTGGCCAGGTGTCATTAAAGGCGACACCCAGCACCGTCCTGTCTGGGAGGCCTGTGGGCCTCTCTCAGCATGCACCACGCCACCCTCAGAGGAAGACGGTGGTTGGGGTGAAACGTGTGGCCGGGAGGCCTTTTCCTCTTTCATAAGTGTGAGCAGACACACCACGGGCCTAGAGGAAGGCCAGCTCAGCTGCACGGTGGCAGCCCCCACCCCAAGCACAGCCTTTTCACAAGCCCTCGCCTCACTCCCCCTCCTCGACGGGGACTCTTGGGAGGCTGATGTGCGCACATGATCCTCTTCCAGCCCGGCCTCACCCCAAGGGTAGAAATCCAGAGTCATCCCCTGCTCTCGACCCAAGACTTACTAACAACGAGCATAGGGGGAGCGCGACCTTTATGCCGGACACAGCGCTGAATGCTTTGCTCACTCCAGCCTCCAGCCTGAGGCTTGAAGAAGATCCGAGAAGACCCCAGCGGCCACAGTGCTGGCCCTTGGTCAGCAGCAGAGCAGGGACCGGAAGCCCCTCGGGTCTGACTCTGCATCCTGTGCTCCTCGCCATTCCTCCATGGAGCCTGTCGGATGATTCATTCCTCTCCTCTACCCGGAGACAATGAGGCGTAAACCAGAATAAAAGGGGGCTATTATGATATCACTATTTGCCGTTTATCTAAATTAGTTAATAAATCATGGAGCTGCTTGAAACAACATACATGCCAACCCCCTGAGTATCGAGTTGCCGCTTCATGCCATTTGATGGTGCCTCTGGTATAATTAACACGTTCGTCTAGCAGATATGGTATTTCTGTGAAATGGAAAAGCGAACGAGAACAGAAACCTCACCCACCCTCCTCTTCCTCGGGGACAGGGCAACAGGCCCGTGGCAGCGGTCCTCTGCGGTGGCTTGGGTTGGGAGGCAGATGAGCAAGCCTTCCCAGCCCTCCCCCTGCCAGGACGGTGCCCGGGGCATGGGGGAGCCTGTTGCCACGGTAGCAGCAGGCCCAGCTGAGAGGTGCCCACCAGGCCCAAATACCTTCGTGCCCGTTCATCAGCCTCAGCATACTTGGGCATCTGCCGCTGGCATCTCCAGATGTTTGCGTGTATCAGCTGTCGATGCGGTTCAGTGTTTTCATTGAGAGCCTCGTAAAAAGCTCTGGCTGGTTGGGGATGCTTATTGTTCATTTTATTTGAGTTCCTTATCATGTGCAAAATGTTCCAGGCACCATTAGGAGACACAAAAGACTCAGAAAACACAGTTTCAGGGGGCGGAAGCTCACCGAAGCGTGGAGGAGACGCGGCCACATGGACATTTACAAACATTTGCTGAACACAATCGGCTGGTAGAAATGAAAGGCGCTCACAGCAGAACATCAGGGCACGAGATGGGGGGTGGGGGTGGCGGGGCGGGGAGGGGGAGGCTGAGGATTTAATGCCAGCCGGAGGGAAGCTTCTAAAATCAGATGGGTGTTCCAGGCTATTTGCTCGTTAATGTGGCCTTCAGATTAATTCTCAGGGAGATGGGGGTTTGGGGGCCAGGCATGGATCAAGAAAGATTAAAGGGGACGTTTGAAGTATAGGTTCAGGCACATGATAATTATTGCTTAGCCATAAATGTAGCTTGGAAAGATGCATTGATTCACATATAGGTTGCTAAGGGCATTTAAGGGAAAATAAAACATCAGTGATGAGAACTGTTCCCATCAATTTACCAAATTTATGTCCGGGGCAGTACATGGAAGTGCGGACAACCCTGCTCATTGGAGTAAGTTAAAGAAAGCCATCTTCCTTGGACAAGGACAATTTAAATGATCGAAAATCTCCTTTGAAAGAATACTTTGAGAACATTCCTTTTTAAAATTGACTTCCTTTATTCTCCCCCTTTTACAAAAATATTTGTGAATGTTTGTAACAAAAGATATGACAGTGAGATTATTAAAATAGAAATGGGAAATTAGAACCTCGTCAGAAAAAATACAAATTTTCTAAATACAATGGCTAACCTTACTTCTGTGACCAAATTCTAAATTTAGCTCTGAGCTTCCTGTAATCCAAGGTGAAAAGGGAAACATAATTATATAGCTTCAGCTACTGAAATGGACAAAGTATATCAATTCATGAGTATTTACCTATTTGTGATTTTACAAAAGTAAGGGAGGCAGAGGAATCTTCTGGGGAAATGGGGGAGAGATTTTTTAAATACTTAGAAAGGAAAAGATAGATTTTGAAATGTTTTTTGTAAGAGGCAAAGCCTGGGCAACAGTGACGGACATACCCACTAAGATCTGGGTGAAACTGGGGTGGCCCTGATGCGATCAGATTATTGCTGAATGAGTCACTTCCAGCAGTGAGCAAGCCAAGGCCACGGACCAGGACCCAGGCATGTGGCATCCTTGGGCGTTCTATTTCTCTGGTCTGCCCAACGGTGCCAGGTACCTTTTGCACAAAAAAAGACTCCCACTGTGGCTCTGTCTCCCCTGGCTTGAGAACTCAGGAGAGTGAGGACACATTCTCAGCGTCCTGGGTGCCTGACTGCTACCAGTAGCCACTCCGTCAGTGCTGGATGATAACAGCTCACAAACTAACAATGGGGAAAATATCCATAAAATGGCAAATACCAGTCATACCTTAGTGGGAGCATTTTTGGAACGCGATGACCATGATGAAATCTGCCAGTTTTTTCAATGGTGAGTTCCTGGATGGACCCGCCCAGGGACAGGGGGCAGTTAGAAAGCACTGGGTGAATGAGTACAGTTGTGATGTTGGAATTCTTTTTAGAAGGACCTGTCATGGCCCTTCTGACGGAGTGGGCAGTGTGAGGTGTCACAGGGACCCTGAGGGTGGTATAGGTGGGCCCTGGAGAGGCGGCAGGGAGGGAGGGTGGCAGGGGAGTGACTGTCAGTGAGAATGCTGACCTGTCCTCCCAGCATGCTTCAGGGTGGGACTGGAGCAGCACCACACTTTCCCAGCAGGTTTGCCGTTGCCTTTTATCCTCAGCCTCTCCGTGCAGATTCCTGTGCTGTTTTCTCTAAAGATCCCTTGTGTTTCATTCACCATTTTGTTAGAACACTCTCCAGCGGGCTCGTTTTGGCCCCTGCAGAGAATGCCTTTCCTGAGAAATGGAGCTCTGGGCCCGGGTGGGCAGGGTCTCAGGGAGGCTCCTGAGGTTGGGGATGCCAGGAGTGGGGTGCAGTGAGGGCAGAGGGCCAGGACCCTGACACAGAGCCCCCAGGAGGAGGGATGGATTTGCAAACAAGACATCACATATCACTGTGGCTCAGGTAGGGCCGTGTGGGTCCCTCCTGTCTGACCCGATCGGAGGCTGCATTGGAGGCACTTTTGTCTGCAGTGAGAACAGAGCGGCAGGAGCTCTAATGCCTGGTGAGAGGCTTTGGGTAAGTCAGGTTTCCTCCCTGGGCCTCGGTTTATTCATCTCTGAAGCAGGGATTGGAACAGTTTCTTAGTAACACCAGGGCAGGGTTGGTGACCGGTATGGTCGGTTACTGCGCTTCCTGTCGTGTCCTGGAGGCTGAAGGACCCACCAGCTCCCTCTCCCACCTTGGCACAGGTTTTACACCCACAGGGGAGGAAGCTGAGCTTAGTCACGCACTTGAACAAGCCTCCCTGACCCTGTGTGAGAAGTGGGGCATCCAGATGAGTCCTGCCTGTCCCCTGAGGGCTGTTAGGATCAAGTGCTGGGAAGGCTCTGAATAGGCTCCCAACCCCCCAACTCAGCTTCTCGAGGATTGATGACTTAGTACTCAGGGCCCACAGTTCAGCACCCTATGACGGCTGCCAAGTCCTGCAGGAGATCAAACCACCCAACACCAAACACGATAAAGGTTAAGATCAGAAAACTCAACAGATGTCCAGCCGCATCTACCTCCCAACACATAGCTGGGATCCAAAAATAAACGGAAAGCACCTCTGAACAGTCAAAATGAGTGCCACGGCGCCTCCCACACCGGCACGCTCGGTTTCGGTTTCGTCAGGAGGGACCCTGAAGCCCTCGCTCAGAGCCAACCTGCTTTCACTGAGCACACGTTTCTGACAAACATTGTAACTTGGTTTCAATTTAAACAAAAGCCAAACCCAAGAGGAAAAGCACAAGGTAAGCATCTCTGCAAATCTTAAATGTGAGAGCGTCGTGGGCAGAAATTAGCTTGGGCATGCTCCCCAAACCCACTCGAGACTGATATCCTGTGATTGCCCTGTTGTCAACAGGACCCCCCGGTTATGAGGACACGGTGAGGTAATATCCCTTCTGTGTTGCTGAAGAAGGCAGGACTGCCCCGGCTGGTGTGGCTCAGTGGACTGAGCGCCAGCCTGTGAACCAAGGGAACCATATTTATTGAGCACCCACTATACACTCGCAATCTTAATTACTAGGAGGTATATTAACCTCCTAATAATCCTACAAGGAACTATTATCTTTCTGGTTTTATAGGAAAAAAAACCCAACCCAGCCTTGGAGAGCCGAAGTGATTTGTCCCAGACCACACTGCGGAAGCTTGCTCCACGCTGCCCTCTGCTTCCCTCCAGTTCCCCAGGGCGGTGCCTGCTCCCCGACCCCAGGTGGGCCCCCTGGGCCTGAGCTTGGGGGGTGCCCGCCAGGGCGGCGGTGAAGCTCTCGCCGATCCTTCGGCTCACTGTGGGCCCATGCTCCTGCACTGGCCTTCACGGTTTTGGCAACTCTGAGGGCTGGGGTGGGAGTGCTAGCCCCACTCTGCCTCTGCACCCAGGACGAAGCCCCCTCTCCTTGCAGGCAGACCCTGGGCCGGGCAGTCCTCGCAGCTGGAAGACCAACAGCCGCGAGAGCCCCATCACAGGGGGTGGCTTTGTGAACCCCATCTTCCAGGCGAAGTGACTCTTGGTGACAGGCTGTTTTTTATTCTGTAATCATTAAGAGAAATACACCCATTTCAGTTTATTCAAAACAGTGGGAAATCACTGACGTTTTCCCTGTGTAAACGTCAAACTGTAAAAAGGTAAGTGGACCCATAGAAATCCAGACTAGTCATGAAAATGTGGCACTGTATTGTAATGGATCCAAAAAAGGAGTTATTCCTTCGTTGGAAACAGCTCATAATAATCCCCTCTATTCTTCCTACTATGTGTTAAATTCCTGTTTTTAGGTTCAAGGACATGAAGCAAGCGACCTTCAACGGGCGGCTCTGTGCAGACAGGGTCCTGGGTCAGAATCTTGGAGCCGCTGTCACACACCAAGCGCAAAAGGGGCAAGTGTCCTCACCTTCCTGAGCTCCCGTTCCCTGTCCTGCAAAACGGGGAGATCCCGCTGTCTCCCAGCTGCGGAACTCCCCCAGTCCCCGCTCCATGACTTGAGAGGCGGCCAGCTCTGAGGAGCACGCAGCCCAGAGACAAACCCCGTGTGCTGGCCTTCCCCACCTCTGGCCACCGACTGCCAGGGCTCTGCTGCCCACGGGCTCGGGTGACCTGTGAAGGCCTTGCAGCGGGAAGATAAACAAGCAGCTGCCATATCCCCATCGTGAGGACCTTTACAAGGGTACTTGGTAACTTAACTGCTTTTGTGAGGCTGAGTGAGTAATGGGGGAAGGATAGAGTAGTGTTTTGAGAACACAGCCCGGACAGTAAAATCCTTGCTCCCCTCTATTATTTAAGAAGTTGGAGAAAATCTTTAAGAGTGCCTTGGGAAGATAAAGAACAGCTGGGGCCTCTTTAGCAAGCCTTGATTTAAGGCTCCAAGCCCGTGCATGTTTGTGCGGCCCGTCTGGGGTGCAGGCCCAGCCTGCCTCTCTCCCCTCGGCCCACCCACTTGTATACAGAGGAGTGGACTTGGGAGGCGGAGACGGATTCAGGTTTCCTGAGCCTGGGAGCTGGCATTTGTTTCCTGATTGGGGTCCAAGTAGGAACAGAAGAAATGGCAAGTGCAAAAATCTGTCCGCGAAAGCACTGGCTCTTGGGTCTGGTCAACAGAGAGGAGCTGAGGGAGGCCGGCAGCAGTCACGTCTCATGCATGTCCCACAGACGTCACATGGGCTGCAGGAGGGAAGGGCTCCGAGGCAGCAGGGCCAGGTGGGAGGTTGCCTTGGTTACTCAGGGACATGGTGGCAGGCATGCAGGAGAGGATGCCTCTGGTAAAACATGGCGGTTAAGGGAGAGTGGGCCTGGGAACTTGCGTGGATGTGAGGCCTCGGTATGAAATGAGAAGGAAGGGCGGTGATTGGGGCATCTGTGGTGAGTCAGAGCTGGACAGGTAGCAACGGCGGGGGGCTTGCCAATGACCGCGTGGGGCATGGACATGCACAGTGAGGGAGAGAATCAAGCCAAAATAGCAAAGTGGGTGAGGCCAGCACACGTGGACAAGATCCCACAGGGAGAGTGCAGAGCGGGACCCAGAGAGGGCCGGGAAGAAGCTCCAGGAGTCGCTGACGTTCCTGAGTTTGAGAACACAGATCGATGGAGAAGCCTAAGGAGCCGGCAGAGAGGTGAGTGGGAGAACGTGGAGTCGGGGGACGTGAGGTGCGGGTGTTCAAGGGCAGGGCAGCAGGGAGGGCTGCCTTTGGGGTTGGGCTCACGGCTGGCTTAAAATGTGAGCGACTGAGGATTTGGCCAGATCAGCAATGCTGACGCTCAGGCCGTGGTTTCGGCCCACTCCGCAGGTTTGCAGGCGGTTCGTTCTCTTTGATAGAAGGTTCCAAGTGGGTTTCTTGGGGGTTTCTGGGAGACCTGTCTATGGAAACTGTCTTACATCTTAAATTTTCTCCTTGCTAGGGCCTTTTAAATTTAGGTAACCCGAAAAGTGTAATCACAGATACTGTGCTTATATTATTTTAATCTTGACCTTAAAAAGTATTCACAGCAGACATTTATTTTAAACATCAACATGAAGTCCTGTTTTACTACCTTTTCCAGGGGTGTCCAACCCGTGGCCTGTGGGCTGCACGTGGCCCAGGATGGCTATGGATGCGGCCTGACACAAGATCGTAAATTTTCTTAAAACATGTTGAGATTTTTTTTGTGATTATGTGTCGCAATGTATTTAATGTGTGGCCAAGACAACTCTTCTTCCAGTGTGGCCTAGAGATGCCAAAAGGTTGGACACCCTGCTTATTCTCTTCAAATTAAGAGCCTAATTTAAAAGATCTATAAATTACAAACGTAACATGTAGACTCTTGGAGAGTCTACCTCTTCGGCTTTTTCTTTTTTTCAGGTCACAGAGATCTGTCTTAGACCATTAGATATTTAATGTGACATGCTCTGCTTTGCAAAGTAAAAGAGAAAGGGGAACTTTTGGCGCAGATACAACAGCTTTGCCCCGAAGTGTGTCCAACAGCCTGATTCAGTATTAAAGCTCTGAAATGATTGATTAGCCATTAGGGTAGCTATTTGAAGAGTTCATTGCATCAGATTCAAACTGACAACATCTGCGCAGCAAAGGCAGCTGGGCGAGGCCCGGCAGAACCACGCGGAATCTGAATGGAGCTGCGGCTTCTGCCCTCTGTGCTGCTCCCGGACCAGCCCCCCACTGAGAAAAGTAACAAGGTTGCTGTCCCTGCAAGTGATCAGGCAGCTGCCAGTTGCTTCCTGCTGGGCTCAGGTCAGGGAGGGTACCCTGCTGTGAGCGAAAACTCCCCTGGGGCACAGTCAGAGACAGACCCTGCCCCTGCTCCGTGCTTCTTACCTTCCTATCTGCCCCTGTCTCCTGCCAGCCCCTTCCCTATCCCTGGGGCCTCAGACCCTGAGCTGTCCTAGGCCTACACTCCTGTCCCCTCTTCCCTCCAGTCATTGCAACTGCCACAGCAGGGTTTGCCCCCATTCCCTCCTGACCTCATCCAGCACGTCACTGACAAATTGCTAAATCTAGGTCTAAACCCGTTGTCATCTCCTAATCCTGGCCGGTCTGCTCTGAAAGGTACCACCCAACTCGTCCCTCCTCCGTGTGTGCTTAGCAAACAGTTTATCTTGGCAGGTTCACCAGGAAGCAATAATATTGCTAAAGCCAGGCGCCTGATGGACCTTTATTTCTGTGTGTGTGTAGGTAGGTGTGCCTTAGGTGGCTGTTTAAGTCTCCAGGCTGACCTTATTACTGTCCATGCTTGAAAGAGCAGAAGTTTGGGGCTTCGGGCCCTGTACACCTGGCATGTCAGAGCGCAGGCAATGTTCCAGCCGCACCTTGGCTCGTCCTGGGGCCTGTCTCGTCCAAGCCAGGTGGGAGGCCTGTGCCCTTGGAGGACCCCACAGGCCCCCACAAGAGCTCCACGGCTGGGAAGCTCCCTGTGAGTTTCCAGGGCACTCATGCACAAGCGCTTCACCCAAAGGCTCTTTTAGTGGCTGCTGTGGTTTCTGCCCAGCCCCAATTTAGGGCTGGCATATGCATCCCCGAGATGCCACCTCACAGCTGCATCCCACCCTGGGAACTGCCCTCAGCAAAGGAGAACTGCCTCACTCAAGTTAGGTCCCCTCCCAGAGCTTGGCCTGTGGCTCATGTTTGGCTGAAGGGGGCGGGGGGCACCGAGGCCAGACCTCTTAGCCTCCATTTGGGACAGCTCTGAGGGGCCATCTCAGCTCCCGAGATCCCTGTAGACCACTGAAGCCTCAGGTGCAAACACAGTCTGGGTCAGGTTCTCCCTTTTCCTGATGCTGTCTTCTTCACCACCATTAAATCTGCGTGCAGCTCGGGAACCCAACCTAAGACAGCTGCCGGGACGTAGCCGAGCGGGAGGCCGGGCTGACCCACAGCCCCGTGCCCCTTGTAGAGCCGCCTGCGCTGGGGTTGCTGACATGCTGCACTTGTTCTATCATTATGCTCAGGTCTCTCTAGGTGGTCACTTGGGAGGCATTTGTTTTTGGCCTTGAACTTAGGAAATATTGTGCTTCCTTGGTTCTTTGGTCTGTGTTTGATTTGTGTTTATGCTATCAATACCAATTGGGGAAAAGGTTGGACTTTCTTTGCTTTGGCTACCGGGAAGCTCGGAGCCCAGTCTGAGGCCCACGTGTTCCAAGACATCCTGGTGCCCTCTGAGTGCCCCTACCCAACCTTCCTCACTATTGTCACTTGTGTTGTTTTGCGGCATCACGGTTTCCTCTGAGCTGCCTCAAAGTCTGATTAGAATGAGCGGGGTGATATAAATAAATAGACATAGACATAGAGCTATAGAGGTGTCTTGTCAGACAGACCTAGATGCTGGTTACCGATTCTGGGACATTTGCCAAGTTGCAGTTTCTCAAAACCACTGTTTCCTTAGCCAAGGAGTGAGTCCGATACCGGCACCACAGCGTTATTTGGAAGGTACATACAATAAGCACGTGTCTGGAACATATCAAGTGCTCACTAAACAGTAGACTTCACTAACAGTTTCTTATAAAATCATGTTGCTCTGAAGAACCTACCCTTGCATGGGGTCAGACCTCCACCCTTCCTTCCAGTCCTGTGCTGGCTGCCGGTCAAGACGCACTGCTGGCCGGTTGAGTTTTGCTTCCTCGTGGGAGGAACACGGCCGCCCAGGCACCCACGGCTCGCGGCTGGCTCTGTGGACCAGCAGGAGAGACAGTGGAGATGTTCGCCTGTTGTTAACCCAGGCAGGTGGGCACACGGTTAAGACGCCCACCGTATAAATGAGCACCAACTGGACTAGAGAAAAACTAAAAATAAAACTCTCTATGTACACTGAGCCTTTATAAAATGAAAAAAAAAAAAGGTTGTAGATGAGCGATGGGTGATGAGTAATTTAACCAAGATGATGTAAATCTAGGCCTTTGAATACTTTAAATATAACAGTCTGATATAAAAAGCATTGCACTAAATTTTTAAAAGCCGAGATCTTTCCTGGGGTGAGAGACTCCCTCTGCCGATAGGAACACGTTCCCTAAAAGGCCAGTGAGGACTCGAACAGTGGCGTCTGCGCGGCGTCACACCCCCTCCAGGCAGCTTAGGGGGTTCTACGCTGCCGCCCCAGGCGCCCTGCGGTGCTTTGTAAACCCGTCTGAACCGAAATTGGAACAGAAAGCCCGTTTCAAAGGGAAGGTGACTTAGGAAAGTCCTTCGTTCATTCCAAAAGTTAACCAGCACCTGTCTTCTCCCCTTGTAAATGCCACAGGGGCCTGAACCTTAGTCTGGAGTTCATCTAAAGATGGGTGCGAAACAGGAGTTCCTCGTCTTTTTGGACATGAGTCTGAAGCAGGGAACCACCCCTGAGCCAGGCCTCCTGGCTGCATCGTCCTTGGGAGCACGGGGGATGGTGAGAGAGGATGCTGAGGAAGGGCTCAAGGGCAGGATGAGGAGTGAAGCTGGGCCCAGAGCAGCCCAGTGGTAGGAGTGGGCCTCAGGAGGAGGGGGAGGGGTGAGGAACTAGGGGGAGGCTGGGGGCAGAGCAAGTGTCTGGCTGGGCCATTCGGTCCTGGAGGTGTGAGGGATGCCGGGCTGCAGCCCTGGGCTGGTTTAGGACAGGCCCTGTGCATCCTGGAAGAAGTTGCCTCGGTGTGGCCGTTGCCACCAATGAGACAGAGAAGCTCAGGGCTGATGGACTTTGAGCCAGGGGGCCCCCCCGCAGGGACTGGCTGAAGTTCTGAGACATGGACTGAGCAGGTGGACCAGCCTCTGGAGGCTGGGTCAGGCTTCAGGAGGCTTCCTTTAGGGGATCAGCCAGTGCAAGAGGGGACATTGATGCCTGGGGGACCAGGGACCTCCGGGTCTATCACCCACAGGTAGCCCCTTGCCTACCACAGGTGGGGGCAATGTCCCCCTCAACGCATAGCCGGAGGAAGGAGGCAGGGTGGGCCTGCATTTTTAGTCTCTTTTAGCAGCTAATGACTGTCCTCCTTAAAAATCTGTTACCTACACATTTCCTTGCACCTTCAGAGTTTTGATGAGTGAGAAAACCCATGTAGGTGACCTTCAGCTCAATAACAAGAAGTTCCTTTCCTTCCTATGGACCATAGAGGGTCAAAGAAGCCCCAGGACCCCTCCTCCCCCTGCCCGACATGCACAGACGCCTCAGGGGCCAGTTTCTGAGCCCTGGCTGGTACCTTTCCCTCGGGTAATAATGGCGGTGGTGACAATAGTGACGCACACAGCTTTATTCCTAAAACGAGTAGAATGACAATCGTGATAAAGGCAGCAAGGGAGTGAGGAGAGAACCGACTCTGAAGCTGGACCACCTGCCCGGGTCCACGTCCCAGAGCCATTTCTCACCAGCCGTGGGGACCTGCTGGCACTTGACTTCTCGCGCCGCGCTCCCTCCGCTGTGGAACGGGGCTGAGGAGCTGATGGTGGAATGTGTTTAGATGGGTGCCTGGCACGTGGGAGCGTCCTCACCTGCTGTTGCTGTTATTATTACTACTTTTCTGTTGCTGTCATCACAGTAGGCCCAAGGCCTTTTCACGTACTATGTCATCTGATGCTCAAGGCCCTCGAAGGGAGAATGTGTGGTTATTACCATCTCACTTTACAGATGGGGAAACCGAGACCCAGAGAGACTGAGGGACTTTCCCAAAGACAGCCAGCCTGATCGAGGAGCCTGGACGCTCCTCCCCCTGGCTAACCCTGCAAGGCGGAACAGCCTGGTTACCAGGACTAAAAGGGATGCTTCTCCGTTACCTGACAGCCCTCCCATTATCCCTGGCCAGCAGGGTGGGAGGTTTTATCACTTAATGCACAGAGATAATGGCCCAGCAAGCTAAGTGCCTCCCAGACTGGCCTGCCCCCTCCAGCTAAGCAGCTTTTGATCAGGACTGCTCTTCAAAATTGTGATTTAACTGCTCAGCCGCCTCCATTGTTCCGTGCACGGAGGCAACTGCCCCACAGGCCGCCCCACTTGGCACCGTGGCCGTGATTAATAAGGATATTCTGCATTCATGCAAGGCCTCTCGGCCAAGGCCTCGGAGCACTTTGCAAGCACTAATTAAGCTTTGTGGTGGGGGCGCTGGAACCACTTTACATATCTTTAGCTGATGCAGAGTCACGCCCCCAGCAAGCCATGGCCTTTACCCTGGCCAGGCCCCAGTGGGCATTCCCTATCCCTGGCATTTGGCCAAAATCATTTGCGGAGAAAATACTTCCTCAGTGGCCTTCAGGACCTCAAACTAATACCCAGCACTCGGAAGCCGTTTCCCATTCGAGTTAGGACCAGGCTCACAGCTCCACGGCTGGGCCTTCCCCGGTCAAACCCACTGACCCACCCAGCCTACTGAGGGGCTGCTGTAGCCCACGGCCCGCACCTGCCAGCGTATCAGAGCCCACTGCACCTGTACGTGGGGTCGTGGGGTCAGCCCCGTCCCTGCAACACTATCTGCACAGTACCCCCCCACCACCACTGTCTGTTCCTCATCCGTTTCACCCCTATCAGCAGCTCTGCCCTCACACATCTGCCGCCCACTTGCTGTGGCTGTGACATCCTGGAGCTTGTGGGGAGGCAGGTAGGAGCTGCGTAACTCGGGGTAAGGAGCGTGGGCTTCCCTCGAAGGATGAGGGGGAACCACAAAAGGGAGGGATGTGGTCAGGTTTGTGCTTTGGGACGACAGTTCAGGGAGATGTGCATGTGGTGAGAAGTGGGGAGGCCAAGAAGAAGCCACAGCCATGAGCCAGAGGAGTGCAGATGGGGCTCCACTTGGCTGTGGCAGGCGAGTGGAGAGAAGGGGCTTAAGAGGCATTTAGAAAGGAAATCGATGGGACTGGGTGACTTCATGGAGGTGGGCATGAGGGAGAGGACGAGCCCTAGATGGACCTCCCAGGCATTAGATCACTCCATTGGGCATTTGTGCCCTCTGTATCCAGCACTGGGCTTTGTAAACTTGTGACAAACTTGGCCATGTTAGTGCAGACCAACTCCCCCAGCTTCTCAGAGGAGCCACGTCAGGTAGAACAACTAAGCCCAAGCCCTGCTCCCTCGACTGCTGCCTCTCAGGTGCCGTTCTTCTGGCCGGGCTGGGGAATGAGACCTGATGTTCAGAGCTCAGCCTCCATTCCTGGGCCATGGACACTCCAGGGCACCATTGACTTTGACCCACAGACGAGTCTCAGGGGTAGACACTTAGTCCCCTTTTGATGAACACAGGGCTCAGAGGTTAAGGGACCTGCCTGCTGTAGGCTGAACAGTGGCCCCCGAGAGAGGTCCAAACCCTAATCCCTGGAACCTGTGACTATGTTACTTTATACGGTAAAAGCAACTCTGCAGATGTGATTGAGTTAAGGACCTTGAGCTGGGCAGATTATCCAGGTGGGCTCAATGGAATTACAAGGGTCCCTATAAGAGGGAGGCAAGAACACCAAAGGTGAGACAAAGTGATGGCAATAGAAGGAATGTGCTTTAAAGATGGAGGAAGCAGCCACAAGCCAAGGAACACAGGCAGCCTCTAGAAGTTACAAAGAAGCTAGGAAACAGACTCTCCCTTAGAGCTTCCAGGAGGAATGCCACCTTGCTGACACTTTGCTTTTACCCCAGTGAAATTGACTCTGGACTTCTGACCTCCAAAACTGGAAGATAATAAATTCCTCAGTATTATACCACTACAACAGAAACCTCAGTGGGAGATGAAACTTATTCTGGGCAAGAGAAGAGGTTTATTCCAATACTGCAGAGGCCCGACCGAGAACTGGGACAGCCACGGACTCTGGGCCTGGTCCTCATTTGAGCTATGACCTGGGTCAGGTACCTGGGCAGGACAGAGGGATAAATCCCCTGAAAAGGGACTGGAAGAGAGTGTTGGAGGCAGAGGGTAAGACAGTGGTCAGAGGAGGGGAACATGCATTTTGCTGTTGTCACAAAAGCATGGGCCCCATCTTCTTGCGGCCCCTGGTGAGCGGAGCAAAGGTGGTGAGGCATCCCGCCTCCTGCTGAGGCTCTCTGCAGAAATCTATGCTGCCAGAGTCTGGCGAGCAAGGGGAGGGAACTTTCTCCTTAGCCGTGCAGATCCGAGATGACTGCACATGGCTTTCTGTTGCCGTCTCCTCATTTTGTCCTCCCGGAACAGAGGATGAAGTTCTGCCTCCCATGGGTGCCCATGGGTGCCCATGGGTGTACCTGCCACAAAGAAGGTGGTGGAACTGAGAAAGCCTCAACTGGGCTGCACTGGTTCCTTCTTTAAAGTGAGGATCTCGAAAGCCCCATTTAGCTTAAAGAGTCGGCTTCTCCTTGAAAAGGAACCGTTTCGGTAACCATTACACATCCATATAGTCCCCCCTGGTTTATGGGATTTTAGTTGTGATTGTTCATGTTCACACACTTTTCAGGGGCTTTGTAGTCATTGCCAAAGTCATTGGGGCCCGACTTGACTGTGACCGGATGAAGTGACTTCACGCCTGAGCCCCAGTCCTCTCCTCGGTACAGTGGAGGTAATCGCAAAGGTCTCAGCGTCAGCTGGCTGGGAGGAAGAAACGAGGGACTCCAGATAGAATGTTTCAGCACCGCGCTGGGCACCAGGGTGCTCAATAATGCTGCGGTCTTCTAAGCCGTGGTCCTGGTGACTATTATAAACTGAAAGAACGTTCTTAAGGAAACAGTCCCTAATAAAAGATGCGGAAACCTCACGGAAAGGTGTGTAAGAGAAGCCTAGGCCTCAACTGGTGATAGGGTGTTACCCCTACTGGTACCACTGCGCTCCATCATCAGATAGTGGGGCTTACAAGGGCCAGAATCAGAACCCCTGGCGTTGGATCTTTGGTTTCAACTCTCAGTCTAGGAGGAATAAAAAGCGAACCTCACGGACACCCTGGAGATGCCTACAGTCAAGGCTGGACCTGATGGAGGAGGACATCCCCTATTCCAAAGAGAGGCCGTATGGGGGAGGAGGCGGCGTGGGCAGGGGCCCTGCGTGCCAAGAGGGACTCCTCCAGGTGACAGGTTCAAAGATGCCATCTGAGGAGTCAGTGGCTGGATTTAGTCCAGGAGAGAAGGAAGGCGCCCAGCTACCCCATGTCTCCCAGAGAACGTGTCATTCCTGGGGCACCAAGGCAGGAGCGGGAGGCAAACCCCACTGGATGCCACAAGGGCAAAGCGAGGCCCCTGAAGCTCCAGAGCATCTACCGGCCACTGGAGTAGATCCAGGATGGGAACAAGGAAAACACAAATCAGGAGGCTGTGAGGACAGGCAGGAAGGCAGAGGCCCCGCGGGAAGCAACATATCCTAAGCCCTTTGGGTGTTCTTAGAGCTGGGAGGAGTTGAGGGTGGGGAACCTATAGGCTGGAAGGCTGGCGGGTACTCAACAAGCTGTGTGGCCTAGGACCAGCCAGGGCTGATAGTGAGTGGTGGAGATCTGGAGAACAAGCCGTCTCGCTGAGGGAGACAGAGACGGATACCTCCCAGAAGGGATGGCGCCTGAGTTTGCCAGCGCCCCTCTCTAGCTTCACCCGTCTCCCTGAGGTTGGTGACGTACCCCCAGCACAGAGCCCGGCATGCGGAGGATGCTCGGAGGGGCCCCAAGGAAGGGGGATTGACCAAAAAAGTTTCCCTGATACTGACTCTGGGCCAGATTTTGCTCAAGAAAAATAAACTTCAGACTTCAGAGTAGAGCAAAGGTAGAAATAAAACAGAGTCTCTATTTTAGTCTCTCTTCTCTTTGACACTATTAATAATCCTGTCCCACTTCTGCATAGTGCACAACATAGTTCTAAACAGTATCTGTATATAAGCAGCCACCCAGTCAACATGTTTGCCAAGCAGCTACTAAGGATTAATGCAGGACCAGGCCCCGTGGGTGCCAGACACAGGTGTACCCACAAGGAAATGAATGTTGATTCAATAACCTCGTTTGATCTTTGACAACCCCATTTATTAAGTCATTATGGGGGCTGGGCACTGGAGGAAGAAGAACAATATCGAGTTAGCTGGCCAACATTACACTAACGACCAGTTTGTGACCCTACCAAGAAGTTCCTGTGGGTGTCCCTATGTGACCTTGAGCTGACCCCTAGCAGGCCTGGCAGTTCACTTCTGCTTGGTTCCTATACAAGTGACCTAACTGACAGGAATTTCCAATGGTAGCTACTCTGAATACCCAAGGGGAGGTGTGGTTCAAAAAAAACAACAACTGTGAAACAATAAAAAAGCTCTTAATAACTGATTTAAAACCAATACGGTAAGAAAATAGCACCCAAAATAGAAATATCCCCAAGAGGCCAAGGGACAGATCTCCACTCCTCATCTGTTTCTGCCACCGCTTTCCAACCCCGACCACGTGCTTGCATTTAAAAACCTCACACGGGATCAGGCCTCCACTCTGTGCAATTCAACGGTTTATTCATAACAAAACCTAACCACAGGTATGGACTGCTTCTCTCTGCTTCTCTCTTCAATGTGCTCATTTACCCTCCCATCAAGCCACTTAGGTCAATGTGATTATTCCTGCTTTACAGATAAGGAGGCTGAAGCTGCCTAGGGTCACTCAGCTCCCAAGTTGCCATCAGATTTAAACTCATCTGTCAGGTTCAAAGAAAGATAGTCTTCCTACTTCTCTGTGGCCATCAAACTTGCAGCTGGCAGGGAAGGACAAAGAGGAATAGCGAATGCATTCAGTGAAAGAATCAGGACTCTAAAATATCTTGAGGCCCTGGGTACACTGTCCAACAAAACTTTCTGCAGTGAGCCCTGGCTGGTGTGGCTCAGTGGATTGAGCGCTGGCCTGCGAACCAAAGGGTCACTGGTTCGATTCCCAGTCAGGGCACATGCCTGGGTTGCAGGCCAGGTCCCCAGCTGAGGGCGCATGAGAGGTAACCACACAGTGATGTTTCTCTCCCTCTCTTTCTCCCTCCCTTCCCTTCTCTTAAAAAACAAGCAAACAAACTTTCTGCAGTGATGAGAATATTCTGTCTCTGTGCTGTCCAATGTGGTAGCCACTAGCCACCCGTGGCTATAGAGAACTTGAAACATGGCTAGTGTGACAGAGAAACTGAAACTTTAATTAAATGCCCATTTAAATAGCCACACGTGGCTAGTGGCTACTGGAGAGAGCACACCGTGCACTATGGGCAGAAACCAACGGGGCGATTCTGCATCGGGACCTGTGGTAACTCTGGCACCTGGGTCATAGGAACAGAGTTAGGAGTTGGAAATGACTGGGGCCTGGGGGGTCCCTGACACAGTGAGCTCAGGTCTCAGTGGGTGAGGCCTCCGCCGTCACCTCGAGATGTGGGAGCGGAGACATGAAATCAGAGAAAAGAAGAAAGGAGGGAGTGGGTGGGGCAGAGGGGAGAGGAGGGGCTTGGAAAGCGGGGGCAGGTGCAAGATGGGTTCGCCTGAGGATCTCCTCCCCTGTTCCCTGTGCCCCAGAAATGCAAAGGGAGGAAGTCTCCAGAGACAAGAGGGCTCCATGGGTCTGCCCCAAAGGGAAGCACCTTCCTGCTGCTCTGCCAGGTGCCCAGACTTCCGGTGAGCTGGTGTCCAGCTTTGTCTGCTTCCCATTTCTTTGTTTGTGTTGGAGCATCTGAGCAGCCTATGCCTCACCCTGGGAGCAGGAAAATAAACATCACCGTGGAGACAAACCCACTTGACTCCACTTACAGCCGCTAACAGCCCATGATTTTCCAGCTTGAAGGCCCTTTTGCGTCTGTAATCGTTGCCCAAGAAGATTTGGCCATAGAAAAAAGACAATCTGGAAGCCGAGGGCAATGAACTGCTTGTGATTGGAAAGACACAGGACAAATCCCTGACATGGGGCTTTGGTGGCAAGAGGACAGGCTGCCTCCAACAGCTACCGTGCCTCTGGGTTGCAAATTGAATATCCCCTCAGCCCGTTCCCACACTACCCTGCAGATTTGGGTGGGGGGAGCAGAGGCAATAGCGGAAGGGCCTGGACTGCTTGCTCCAAAGGGACATCCTTGCCTTGAGCTTTCAAAGACAAGGGTGGGCTTACCCTTTTGTCCTCATTCGGTCTTGACTCTGGACTTCACAGGGCAGGAAGCCAATAGCAGCACTGGCCACTGCGGGGGAAAGGGACTTCCTGGAAATCTCTCTGGGAAGTGGGACATCTAACCCCTTCTTCTCTGTTCTGATAATGGAAGAAGAATAAAGAGTGACTTTGCCAGGTTTACAAAAGGTAGTCCCTGAGGTCCCTACATTATAGAGCCCTTTATCTGTGCCAGAGCCTGGACCTGGGGTGGAAAGGGGTCAGACTCGGTTTCTGCCTGGAAGAAAGAGGCAGATAGAGGTGAAGGTCTAGGTCACTGCAGGATTACAGATCTGGAGTGGACCCTGGCCCACCAAGCAGGCTGAGGCAGGGTGTATGGAAATCCCAGAGCTGCATGACTGGTGATCTGGGCTCCAATGAAGGCCTGTCTGCTTTCCTGCTGGACGCAGTGGGCTGGAGTCCATTCAGTCCACTCGCCAGACCTTGGGGTAAGGGTCAGTGTAAGAGGGGCTCTCAGAGCCAGGCACCATCAGGGCTGCATATGGGCTGGTTAGTGCTCTGCGCTCGCGCAGGGCTCTGAAAAACTCAGCAAGCCTCTGGTGACCAGGGACCTCCGACTGCCTTGGCAACCCCGGTGTTGGGCTGGACTTCCTGAGACAGATCTGAGCTGGGGGGCACTGGGCCTCAAGGCTACTACATTGATTCCAGGAGAACTGTTGTTTCTGCTCTCAGCAAATGTTTGGGTGAGGAGGGGGAAGCTTGGGGCGCCTTGGGCCTTTCCTCTTTGGCCTGCAGGGTAGCATGACCTGTTGTAGCCTGGGTAGCGGGTGGGGCAGGGGGTGTGGGGGCTGCGTGGCTCAGGGCTGACACTGGCCTGTCCTTCTTATCCTTGTCAGCAATGAGTCTCTATGAGCCCTTTGGACTGTGCTCTTCCCTGTTTCAAATGAAGGACTTGAGACCAAGGGAGGAAACTGTTCCCAGGGCCAGTCTGTCCACTCTTAGGAGACGGGAGTGAGGTCCAGGTCTGCAGTGAGGAAAGGGACTTAAAGTGGGGCCAGGCTTCCTTTATGAACGTGGAAGAGGTGATGTTCAAGGTCAGCTTTGATCTGACAGCAGCAGAAGTTGCCTCCCTTACCCCCAACCCCATCCCCTATCTGTCCCTTTCCCTCTCTCTTTCTCTCCAAGAATGCATAGAAACGTTTTCCAGAGACAACACACGGGCTTTAGCATAGCCCACCGTGGTGCCTGTCTGTGAATATTGGCTGCAGATGCTTTCTACTGCCTCCCCAGTCACGCTTTTTATCGACTGCAATGCCTGGACCACGGGCTGTGATTCTGTGGCGAGAATCAATTTCATAGACGTCAATAAACTAAGATGAGGATTAATTCAGAATCCGAGGCTGAACATGACAGCTATTTTGGGTCAAGTCCACATTTCATTCCTGAATGGATTCTGGCTCTCCTCTCCTTTCCCTGGTCCAGCTCCTCAGTCTTCGTTTTGAGTTCAGCACACTGAGTTTGGCCGTACACCTACGCAGAAGCCCTGGGCTAATTTCCAATTGTGGGGGACTTTCTCTCCAACCGCCCCACTGCTGATTGTGAATATCAAGCAACACAAAAGATAACTTAGAAACACATCAGGCAGAATCACGCCCCTCTTGTAACAACACATTCTTTTTGGCTTTCCCTTTAGTCAGGGGCCATACATGAAATGGACACTCTTTATGGCCTATTTACTCAATTAGTGTTAGATGCGTCTCTGCCTGGCCTTTGAGCCGTCGAGAGCATCATTTCCAGTGGCTGCAGAATGTCGTGTCAAGTGGATAGTCGTGTTATTTAATCATTTGCCTTCTGTGCACAGTCTTGCCGGAAGCCAGGGCACCTGACCTGCGTTTGGGTCATAGTGCACATTTGCCGGTGCAGGGAGGTGCCACCGTGGAGCCAGAATTCAGATGCATTTATTCATGAAACACTTATTGTCAGCAGGGGACCGCACCAGGGCGAGGATAGGGTCTGGGGGAGTTAGAGAATGTGGCGCTAGATCCCCAGTTGCTTGCAAGTCTGACGGGGGCAGGAAAACAAGCCCATCTTGTATGACGTGGGCGGATGTGAGGGCTTCTGACCCTGGGGGTGACGGCATGGGTGGTTTGAGACACTAGGTTCTCAAACACCTGGGATTTATCTTTTAGAGATTTATTTGGTACTGATGACAAAGTAATAAAATTTGGAACTAATTTACCTAAAAAGCAGATTCTAGGGGCTTTTCCTAGGATCGCTTCAGTTTTATCACGTGCCCTCTGGTGTTTCTTGAGTGGGAGGTAAAAGGGCGTGGAGTTAGAGCTGGATTGCTGGGCACTGTGGAAAGTTGGGAGTATTTCCCTCACGGACTCCATGGGGCAGGGGCAGGGGCAGGGGCAGGGAGGCCGAAAACCATTGTTTGAACTGAGAAGAATAGCTGCTATGTTTACTGAGCTCCTGCTGCAAGACACATACTGTGTAGTAGGTACTTTTTGTAAGAAAACACGATTTTCTCGGCAACTGTATTTTTTTTAAGGTGTTTTTTTAAAGATTTTATTTATTTATTTTTAGAGAAAGGGAGGGAGAAAGAGAAGGACAGAAACATCAATGGGTGGTTGCCTCTCACATGGCCCTCACTGGGGACCTGGCCTATAACCCAGGCATGTGCCCTGACTGGGAATCGAACCAGGATGTTTTGGTTCCCAGCCCGCGCTCAATCCACTGAGCTACACCAGCTGGGCTCGGCAACTGTATTTTGTGGTAGGTATTATTTTCTTCACTTCTGGGGAGGTTGTGAATTTGAAAAGTTAATTGACTTGCAAGCGGTTACTTAGCAATATTTCTTCTCCAAAGCCAGATAGTTGCATAGTATTTCATGAAACCCTTTTCCCCTCCCAAAGAGTGCTCTCCTATGTGTTTGCGTTTCAAAATAAAATGGGAACTGAATAGCCATCAAGACCTGGGAATGACACAGAATTATATGTGATCATTTTAGAAAGCTCTCTTCAAGTAATTTACTTTCAGGAGAGTATTCTTTAGCGCTGAAATTGATAAGGATTTATGTTTAGAATTAGTAGTTAAGTTTATTTTGGTCATTTTCATAAGAAACTGTACCTTTAAATTAACATTCCACATCAGTGTGCTGGAGCCTGATCTCTCCCTCACTCTTCTTTCTGGTAGATTAAAGACTGCAGGGTATTTACGGACTTTCTGCTCTGCCCTGAGAGGTCAGGAGGCCAGACCAGAAACCACTGGCCAGAGACCTCAGTGGCGGGGCAGGGTTTCTACCCTGAACTGGTGGCAGTGCAGCGCACAGGAGAGACTTGGAGGGACTCAGGTTGGGCATTCCAAGGGCCAGGGCAGCCTGGGGCTGGATTTAAAATTTGACTTTGTTGTTTTTCTTGATTACTGCCACAACTGTAAGTCACAGTCCTGCAAGTCAGAGCCATAGGTTTTGCTTCCAAGTAGAGAGCCGTGCCTAGTATGATGATTTATTCTGATTCTTTCGTGGGAAACTTCTCCTCTGCGGATGCCTCTGTGCGCTCCGCACCTCCCTTGGGGCATGCTGCCTCACACTCAGTCCCGGTGCCCTGCCCCCATCCTGGGCTCAGAGGGGCTTCACTGGCAGTCCCTCTGCAGGCATGTTCACCGCGCCTGCCCCCATCTGTGGGGTGACATCTAGTGTGCAGCCTGATGGATGCCCTTGAGACTCTGATGAGTTTGGAGTAACAGATAAATTTGGAAGCCCTTGGTCTATTGAGGGGAACTATGTCCCTCTACAAGAGTAGGGGAGGTCACCGCGGCCACAGACAGAGGGGAAAGGCAAGGGGACTGGGGTCTGTCTTGGGACAGCCATATTTGAGCTGCCAGTAGAGGACAGAAGGGTTAAAAAGTCACAGTAGAAGAGACGGGAGCTGAGCCGAGGAAAGGCAGTGCCCTGGGGCAAAGACGCAGAGGGTTTCCAGGAAGGAGCGACTTGGGCCTGCAAGGATTTCTATCCGCTGTCCTTGTTTGTTAGGTTTCACCCAAATCTTGAAAATGATAAATCCTACGCTATGGGAATAAGTTTTACTATTTGTTTAAAAATTCATTCTGTTAAAGTCATAGAAAAATACATGATCAGCAAAGAACATTTGGAAGGAAAAAATGGAAAGAGAAAATTTAAATACCCTAATTCCAGTCTTTCTAAACACACCAAATGTTAACATTTTGATATGCTTTCTTTCAGTGGTTTTCAGTGGTTTAGGGTTTTAAATTTTACAATTATAATTATATTGTATACATAAATTTGTACTCAATTTTGCATTTATAGCAAGAGCATCAGTCTATCTATGATTTTTTAAAACGTGGCAAACAGCATTGAGACTGCTACAGAGCTCAGCACCCACCTTTGAAATTCATCTCCCTTGCTACATTATTCCTTTCTGTCATTGTGTGTGTTCTGGCTACTTGATGTCAGGTACCGAGAGTGGTGCTCACATTTGCTGTCTCCGTCTTGTATTTCCAAGGTAACAGGTTTTGCCTCAAGTATTTTGATGCTAAAATATTGAGTGTATGAATGTTCAGAACAGTCATGCTTTCAAGATTGCTCCTATGAATATAAAATTCACCCTTATTATACTGCTCGATGCTGTTCATTGCCTCACATCACGCTTTGTCTGATGTAGCCACTCACGCTTTTTCTTTTGTTTGCGTTTACCTGGTATTGCTTTGCCTCTCCAGGAGTTGTTTTATTTTAGATGAGTCTCTGGTATGAATTTCACCAGGGAAACTTTGTCTTCTAACAAGGAGATGTGAAATGCTTACATTTATTGTCATAACCATTTTGGGTGGCTGCCTCTCATCTTGTCTTAGGCTTTCTGCATTTCCTTTCTTTTCTGACTTTTGAACCATAGTTGATGATTTCTTTTATCTGCAGCAGTGATTTGGAAGGGAGACATCTTGTTTCTCGTTCCACTGATCTGCATTCTATCGCCTCCAATGAATGTTTTCATTTGTCTCTGTGTTTGGTTTCCAAGCAGCTCTGCTTATCTTAGCCAGGCCCTGCTCATCTCCTTTGGCAAGGCGACATCCTCTGCAGAGTGGTTTTAAAGGCTCTGTGTTGATTTTCCTTTGTTTGCTCGCTCTGGGCAGGGAGTCCTGCATAGCTGGAGCAGGAGGGCTGAAGGCCACTCCCAGGAGATGCCCTGGTGCTTCCTGTGAGATGGAAGGGACCGTCCAGAGCAGGGTGTTTGGTGATGGTGAGGGGAAAAGGCAGGAAGTGTCATCACCGAGGCCTGTGGCAGCCCCCAGAAGAGGTGCCTGCTGGCCCTTGGTTGAGAAAAGCGGTCTAAGCAGATGGATTCCCTCTGGCAGGGACGAGCTCTCCTCAGAGAGAGGGTCCCCGGGCTGAGGGACCAGAGTGAGGGGGGTGTGGGAAATGGGTGACTGGAGTTGGCAGGGTTGTGACGCTGGCCTAGACAGATGGGTCAGGGACCGTCAGTCTCATGAATTACTTTAAGATATGCTTTTTGAGACTTCTAAATGGAATTTCAGTGAGGGCTCTTTAAGTGCCCCCATAAGTCTACTCTCTCGGCCAGGTATTGCGCTAATGTACTGCATATTAAAAACTCTCTGTATGGGGCAATTAAAAGCTTTAAATAACTTGTTTAGATCTAAACACTCTGGCATTTCTTTTCATTTATGCAAGATATTTGCTCTCTGTATCCCCCAGCACAGAGGTGCCAGTTCTCGGGAGGATACTGCCACACCCACAGACTGGGCAAGGCTGGGACCTGGGAAAGGCCGGGTGAGGCTGGCTGGGGGGGACAGCTGTCCAGGGCTCAAGAAGTTCTCTGGAGAGACACAGGCTGGGGAGGGATTTTTTTTTCTTTTTCTCCCCAGCTTTATGAAGATATTATTGACCTAAAACATATGTAAGTTTAAGGTATACCATGTGATGATTTGATACATATTGCAAAATGATTATCAAGGGTCTTCATCTTCTGGAGGGCATGAGAGGCAGGGCTGGGCTGGCCTACCACCGGAGATCCTTTGTTTGACAGGGCCAAGGCTCTGTGAAGAGTGACCCCAGGGACAGGTCATAGATCAGAAGACCCACTGGTGAGCAGGGGCCCAGACAGTGCACACAGTGGTAGGCCTTTGAGGGGGCCAGCCTGGCCTCTGGGGAGGGTGGTGAAGCCCAATAGCAACTCAGGAGAGCCAGATCATTTTTGCTGGACACCAAAGGCTGATATCTCACAAACACCAAGTTTTTCTGGGATCCTTTCTCGGCTGATCCTCTAGATGTCTTAGAACATTTCAACCAGAAACAGGAAATGGCATCACCAGGGTCCAGACAAGCAGGTTCCAAGAAGGCCTTGGGACAGGCCTGGCCCCCGGAGATCAGGTCGTTACTCTAATTTCCATGCTGCTCCAGGTGCAGAGGCCATCCTGACCACTGCCAAGCCCTTAGGGCAACAGATGAGGAAACCGAGGTCCAGAAATGTAAATGATATAATTCAAGGTCACTCAATAGGCCAATCCCGACTTCCTACAGTATCTCAGAGATATTCCAACCCACTTTTATTTTCCTCTATGTGTGTTAGTGTAAACCCCTGACTCAGTTATTAACATCTGGACCCAACATATGTGAGTGTGTGAGTGTGTGTGTGTGTGTGTGTGTGTGTGTGTGTGTGTGTATTTCCCCACTAGAGTTGGTCCTCCTTCTCTGTGCTTCCAGTGCTGTCTGCTCATCCATTATACCACTTATCTCACTACACTGGGATGATCTGTGTTTGTCTCCTCACAGGAATGAGTACTTGAGGGCAGGGACTTCATGTTGTTCTCTGTATATAGCAGGCGTACATGAATTTTGTTAAATGAATGTTGATGAATTCACACCTCTCCACTCACTATACATAGGATACAGTGGCACGGTCCAATGAAATACGCAATCCTTTTATGATCAAGTACTTTGAAAATTATGTTCTTCTGTAGGTTAACAATTGAAAAGCTACTTTGCGCTCAGCATACCACGCCTGTGGAGAGCGTGGCTGCTTCATGGTGCCCCTTGTGGAAGCATGCTCTAATTGCAGGCAAAGGGTGTCAAGAGTGAGTCTTTCAAACTAAGTGTATAAAGGAAAAATATTTTCACTACATGTATGCAATACGTTTCTGAAATAGACCAGCCTCTGCCTCCTTCGCCTTTCATGCTGCTACCTCGGATCCACCATTGGACCTGCTCAGACATGACATGGGATAGGGGGAGCAGAATTTGTAACTTTGGCTCACCTGCTGGGCTCCATTATTCCATAGGTGTGAGGAAACACCTAAACGAGAACATCAGGAAGTGGCCATGTTCACCTGTACATTTCCTACGCTGCATTCCTTGTTCTATTTTAGAAATGACAAAGGACAGGGACTGTGTCTCATTTACTTCAGTCTCTTCAGTGCTGAGCACAGGGCTTAACACAGAGTAGATGCCAGGTGCATAAGCAAGCTTGGAACATTTGCTGAGCACCTTGTATGCCACGCCCTGTGCTGGAGGCTGATCAGAGGAATGTCTAAAAATGGACATATCAGAACCTTGGGGTCAGAATGATCAAGTAAAAGTAAACTGGTTGGTGAGGCTGCTCTGAAGTAACCATGGCTCTACCTTCTGAGGCTCAACCATCCTAAGCACCTGTGCCTTTATTATTCTTATTACTATTTCCATTTCCTGATTTGATTTTATTCCTCAGAAGTCCTCATTCCCCTCCGCTGCGTTCAGTGTGTGCTCTCACACATTAATCATTACTGGAGTCTATAGCTAGATGAACCCTTAACATTCCCTTACCAAGTATTTGTCATTTCTCATTGGTGATAATGTTTATAATTACTAGGGACTTATCACTGGATGGCTTGTCAAAATCTGTGCGGCCTTGCCAACCTGTGTGTTTGTCTTCCAGAACTGTGGAGGGCATCTGGAACCCTGGCATGACTTTCCAGAGAAAACAGTATGGCACCATGATCTCTTTTATCTTCTCTCATCTTATACATCAAAATTCCTCCTTCCTCATCAAAGGACTCTCTCATGTCTGTGAAAGTTACCACCCCTCTGCCTCACATCCTTCACAGAACTGCAGGTGCCTCTCAGAAGAACTGCCGTATCTGTGTCCCTCTCCTTCCTGCCTTTGTTTTCCATTGTTATGAGAAGCGTAGCCATGGAGAGAAATCTGGTGGTCATCAGCAACTGCAGCCGTGAGAAAAGATAGATTTTTCCCTCACCAGTCTAAGGAGAGAGGGGTTTAATTTCCAGTCCCTGCAGTGTGCAGAGAAATAAGCCGAATGAATTCAAAATGGCAAGTCCAGAAAACTCTTTTGTCAAACAATATCTCTGCATGAGAGGGGACACTGACTGACAGGTGCTGCATCCAGAAACGTCTGTGAGATTTGCCATGACCCTGACTCAGGCCCTCACGGCGGCCACCCTGGGAGGCAGCTACTCAGGGGGTGTCACCGCGGAATCGCAGACCAGAGGATAATGCTGCCTGCCTCCTGGAGCACAGAGAAAAGGCCTCAGCCCAGGGGGCAAGGGTCCTGCCTCCTCCCTCACAGAAAGGGCCCTCCTGAACTGTTTGCCTGGATTTGGGCGCTGCAGCTGTGCTTGGCGTCTTGTGCTTCCTGGCAGCCCGTGCTGCATGCCACTTGACCCGGCAGCAATCCTTGTAGCAGGCCTCCCACCCTTCTGCTGTCAAGGACTTTTGTGAAGACGAAATGAAAGAAAAGGCCATGCACATTCTTTGGAAAGTGGAGAGCACCGGCAGGAATACTGGAATGTAGTGCTGTTCGGCCATGCCCTCCTCAGGCTCGGGCTGTGGGCGTGCTTGGTGAGCATGCTCCACACTGCAGCAGAATGCCCAAATGTAGTGAGATACCTTAGGTTAGTGGTTTCTGCTTTCACATCTCTTCCTTCGCCTATGAACCTGTTTGGTTCTCTAACACTTATTAGTTTGACATTCAAGGCTTTCCAAACCCTTCTTTCCAATCATCTATTTCCTACTGAAACCCTCTTTTCCATTTCAGGGCTCCCAGAAGGTACCATTAGAATTCCCATCTCTGTTCATTTGATCACAGCTTGTCACTGCCTTTTGTCCCCACCCTATTTACCCCTCAGAGTCTCTCCATGTTGTACCTATCCTTGAAGACCAAGCAGAAGACTTCTATACAAGCTGACCCACAAATCACCTCACCCTCCTTCAGAAGAGCAGTCATTGGGTTTCTGCTGACCATGAACCAGGGAGGCAGTGATCAGAGTGGCTAAGAGCAGGCTCTGCAGTCAGATTGCCTCGTTTGGGGCCCTGGTCCCACTTCTCACTGCTCATGTCACCTTGGGCCAGTTACTTAAAGATCCTGAGCATTGCTTTCCTCAGCTATAAAATAGGGATAATAAAGGTGGCTGTTTTATGGATATAAAGTTCTGAGCACAATGCTTGACACACTGAAAGCACTAGATAGAGGAAGAGTAGTATTATCCTAATAATTTTCTTATATGTTGCCAAATAATCGCCATAGCCTAGGAAAAGTAGGTGCCATTGTCCCAGATGAGGAAAATGAGGCCCAGAAAATTTAAAATATCTGCCCACCACCACAGGTTTGGTGGTGAACCTGAGATTCAGACTCAGGTCTTTTTGCTTGGGTTTCACAGTTGTCTCACTTCCATTGCCAACCTGCCTTAATCAGGCCTCCTGTGGCTACTTCAGCCCTTGTTCCTTGGTACACTCAGCAAAAGGGCGTCTCTCTCTCCACAGTGAGACCCTGGGCTCCTCCAGAGCAAGATTTCTCAAGATGATCCCGCACCAGCTATCCCTCGTTCAGCGTTTGTTGAGGGAGAAGTGGGAAAAATGCATTTCAAGACCAGACCCTATCCCAAAAGAACTTAATACTGGTGCTTAGGTGCCCAGAAGTTGGAGGCCTCTCAGTAGAATCAGGGCTAAGTCTGTATCCAGGCTCTTCCCCACCTCAATCCACCCATCACCCTTTGACCCAGAAATCTGACCATGTTGCTCTCCTGTCAAGACACTTCCACGGATTCCCCATACGTCCTATGGGACTAGTCTGAGTGTTTTCTCTAGAGTCCAATATGCTCTGTTAATGTAAGTCTTCACTGAGCTTGACATACATTTCTTTGGTCTTGAAGGCACACTTTCGGGAGAGGAAGAAATAGTAAAGCACAGCAACAGTGTGCTCCTTTGGAGCTGTGCAGTGAATGGACCCACGGTCTGCTCTGGGAGGCAGGAGAACCTAGTTCTCCAGGGGCTATGATATCCAGATTTATGTCCCTTTATTATTTATTTTAAAGATTTTATTTATTTACTTTTAGAGAGAAGGGAAGGGACGGAGAAAAAGAGGGAGAGAAACATCAGTGTGTGAGAGATACATTAACCGGTTGCCTCTCACATGCCCCCAGTTGGGGACCTGGCCTGCAACCGAGGCGTGTGCCCTGAGTGGGAGTCAAACTCAAGACCTTTCAATTTGCAAGCCAGTGCTCAATCCACTGAGCCACACCAGCCAGGGCTATGTCTTTTATTTGTAAAGCAAAGCTGCATGTAAAATGCTCTAAACACCAAGGTAACTTCCTGGTAAACATGATGGAGAACAAATGCCCATTTTGCTGCTTGCCTCGTCATCCTCGTAAAACAACCTCATGCGTGTTAATGGAGCCAAGAAAAGAACTTGACAAATTACGTAGAGTGCCCAAAGTAACTGCAACCCTACATTCTGGTGTAGACACACTTAATCAAATGAAACTGTCCTTTTAACTTCCTCAGGGACCAAGCAAGGATGGGGAATGAAGAGTGGAATTGTAGAAAAGACCATGGAGATTCTGGACAGAAAAGTCTCTATTAAAGAGCACTTAAAATCCCATTTAGTCAAAGCTATTATTTTTTGAGTGCCTATTATGTACTAGGTGTTCTATTTGCATTATCCAATTTACTCATCACAACCTGCCAGAGAGTTGGTACTATCTCCATTTCACGGAAGAGAAAACTGAAACTCAGTGTCTTGATCAAGGTCAATGGGTGGCAGAGCAGCTTTAACCTCACATATGTCTGACACTGGTCCAGGATCTTTCTCCTAAAGCGCAAGGCTCACCTTTCCCTGAGGAATCTTGGAGTCCAAGAGACTTAGATCCCTTGGGCCATTTGTTGCAAGTACCCACTAGTCATCCTCTTCCTCAACTCATCAGCAGAGGTCAAGACCTGTGCATAATGCAGTTAGCTAATTTACTTACTATATATAAATACTTGAAATCTTTTCTCAGTGTCTTCTTCTGCCAGCAAATTGGGGCCACGTCAAGGTAATTCATCAGCTTAGCAAGTGTTTTCAATCATGTTTTAACTAGTAGGAAATCTTTTGCTTGATTTATCTGAAAATTGTCTATTTGTTCTCCTTCCATGTGTCCCATCCTATAAGATTCCATAAACCCCTCTGATAGTAACAACAGCTAAAGTTAACTGAGCACTGGCTATGTAATAGTCAAGTGATTTAACTCATAACTGAGGAGGGAGAATCTGTTATCCTCATTTTATAGGTGAGGAAACAGAAGCACAGAGAGATTCATCAACTTGCCCAAGATCACACAGCCCAAATGATAATGCCAGGATTCATCTCAGGCTGCCTGATTACAGAACCCACTTTGCTAAATGCCTCAGTTTGTAAAGAAAATTTCTTCCTGCCCTGGCTGATTGATCTCTGGCCTGCAAACCGAAAAGTCACTGGTTCGATTACCCATCAGGGCACATTCCTGGGTTAGGGGTGGTCCCCGATTGGGGGTGTGCATGAAGCAATTCATCAATGTCTCACATAGCTGTTTCTCTCCCTCTCTTTTTCCCTCCCTTCCCTTCTCTCTAAAAAAATCTTAAAAAAAAGAAAAAATTTCCTCCTAAAGAAAAGCACTTTAGAATAGCGCTGTTTAGTAGAAATATGTGAGTTATAAATGCAAGCTACATATGTAATTATAAATTTTCTGGTAGACACATTAAACAAGTAAAAAGAAACAAATGAAATGAATTTTAGTAATATATTTAATTTTATCCAATATATCTAAAATATTATTTCAACCTATAATCACTATTAACATTATTATATTCTTTTTTTTGTATTGATTTTTCAAAATCTGGTGCATATTTTATACTTACAGTGCATCTCAATTCAGACTAGCCACATTTTAGGGGTTCAGTAGCCACATGTGGCTACTATATTGGACAACATGGATATATAAATGGACATTCTCCTTTTCCTATTTCATCTATTGTTTATTTCTATTTTAGCTTTACATTTGAGTTTTGCATTATGATTGAGTCAGATAAATCCATGTTAATGGAAAGATGTCCTTTGGATAATTTAATGAACAGAGCAGCAGTTTAGGACAGTGAAAGAACAAGTTTTAGGAGTCATAATACCTGGGTTCTAATCCCCATCTTTCCCTCTAACTGGGGATCTGGCCAGAGGCAACCCTCAGCTTCCCTCAGCTCTTTCCTTATGTTAAAAAATAGTTAATGGTTTATGATTATTAAGGTTCTTTCTACTTAAAACTCTGCTGACTTCACATACCCTTTTCAGGGTTCTGGCATCTCTTTCCACTTAAGATTTCTATATGACAGTGCTTTTCCCAAGTTGGGCTGTGTTCCTTGTGCCCAGTTCTATGCCTGACACAAGAAGAAATGAAAATCCAGTTCTTTGAGGGACCCCTAGGCCTTCCGGTTTTCACCAGAATAACTATAGCAGCCGTAGCAATTAATTACACTTCTATATCCTTTCTCATATTGGCCTAAAATCTTGACAATCCAAGCTTTCTGAAGGGTTATAGCTGAGATTAAAAATCATTTCCTGATCCTGTTTAGTAAAGAAGATAGTGTTCAGCTGTAGGCACAGCTGCTTAGAGACCCCTACACATGGCCTCCCTCTTATTACATGCTGTTCTGATGCTGAGGAGAGTTAATTAATGACTTTAAATAAGAAAACAATCAAATCTGTCTGCGGTCATATGAGTCAGAGCAGACCCAGATGGGGAGCCACGTCTTTGGCCTCCAAGTACCCTCGGGAAAAGTAATAGCAGCCTTTACTCCATGCGTCAGAGCCCTGCAAATCCCAAATCTAGAAGGGGAAAGAATTACTCCAGATGGATTAGAGATCCAGCTTGATGTGAGGCATTTTCATAAAAGGCTAGGCCCCCTATCTTCATGTTGTGCAGATTGAAGTCTAGGAAGAGGAGAAAAAGCATGAGTCTATTCCTCTCTATTTTCTTTTCTTTATTTATTTGCAGAGAGGGAGAGACACATCAATGTGTGAGAGAAACATCAGTTGGATGCCTCTCACATGCCCCCAATCAGGGACCTGGCCTGCAACCCAGGCATGTGCTCTGACTGGGAATCAAACTGGTGACCTTTCGATTCACAGGCCAGCACTCAATCCACTGAGCCACACCCGCCAGGGCCCTCTCTATTTTCTTTAGATATCCAAACCTACAGCTTCTGAATGGAGAGTTCTCAGGCACAGGCCCCTTGTATGACATAGGGGTGTGGATGTGATGCTTCCCCAAGATGAGTTGAGGCTAATGGCAGTGAAAACTTTTATTTTGGTATTAGAGGCTTTGCTGTGAAAACCTGAGAGTGGAAATAGGCAGAAGAAGCCTTTTAACAATATCTGAGTGTCCTCAGAACTGGAACAGGATGCTAGCAAATAATGATCAGCCCTCCTTTTTTTTGACTGTATATATACTCTCTCAAATAATAAAAGCCTCCTCATGTTTTTTTTTCTCCCCATTTTTGCAGATTATTAAAACACATTTTGTTGCCATCCAGGCTTGGCTCCCTGTGAAATTGTTCCCCTCTGGAAAGAGAACCCTGGGCTACTGGCCATGAGGGTCATTATACTTTCCTTTCCTCTTCTTTGGTAATCAATTTCAGGTAACAAGCCTTTTGTCAGGATAATATGTAAAGTATGTGGTAATAATCTTTGATGAAGTTGAAAGGACTTTTTTGTGGTTTACTTCTGAATCTTAGTTGGTCCCCAACCCCATTCCTCTACAATTTGGCTAGAATCTCATCTAGGATAGCCCAGCCCTTCGATTTCACTTCTACATTAGTGGTAGGGAAATTTAGTGGTAAGAAGGAGGCTCTGGTGTTCAAGTGATACAGGTTGGAATCTAAACTCTGTCCCCTCTGATCGTGTGACCTGGGCAAGCCCCTTTCCTCTCAAAGCTTCATTGCCTTATCTTGAAAGTGGAAATAACCCCACCACTTATCTCATAGGACTGTGAGGATTAAGTACATTCTTCCATGTGAAGAGCCTGACTCAGAAACGTTTCTTCTTCTTACTAGCTCATAATTCTTTAAATAGGGATTGCCAATGGGTTCGTTCGAGGCAGTAAAAGCCTCTACAGCTCCGTTTTCTCTTATTGCATTCTGTGATGAGCTTTGGGGAAACCCTCACAGAGGCTGTAGACCTCAAAGCTTGCTTCTGTTCCACGCCCTAGAATCCTCCCTTCCCACGAGTGCGGCTGACGCCGGGGTGCAGAACCTTGGACAGCTCCGCTCCTTAGCGACTGCTTGCTGCCTGAGGGAGCAGAACGGAGATTTTCCCAGAAAGGCTGTGCTAGTGTGGGGGGTTAGGAATCGCAAGGGCTGCAGCCTTACTCCCAGCATGCATGACACTTGCATTCTTCAATATGGCCAGCCTTCTTGGAAAATTCGGAGGAACCTCTCCTCAGAAACCAACGAAGTCTACCTGTAAGATTTACTGAATCCTCAGGCCCTTCTCTCTTAAGAACTCCAAGGATTTTTTTTTTTTTTTTGAGCCCAAGGAGAACAGAACCACCACCCACATCTTCCTCTATCTGCTGATATTTAATTTGATTGGCTTTGGTACAAGGATTAAACATTCTTGATTAACTTCAAGTGAAAGTAATAATATGTGAGCATGAAGAAAGGTTTTACGAGACAAAAAGATTCGGGTATGAATTAAAACAAACATAAAATAACGTTATTGCCTGTAGGTGATGTTGAGCATCATTCTCTAATTGGAATAAGCAGGTGGTTCAATTTAAGCAGGTAGCTTTTCACCCTCTGATGCAGAACACAACACAACACACACGTGCAGTCACCTTCCGAGCAGGCAAGGGAGATATTAAGTCCTATTTTTACTTTATGATACTGAGTCACATAGCTCAATGCAAATCACATGGATGCCAAAGTAAGAACAATACCAGGTATTTAAATACCTCCTTTCCTTTGAGGAGCTTGAAAGATTTTGTGGCTGCATGAAATGCCTTTACAGAAACTCCAGGAGAAGAGACACTGTCACCAGGTGAGCATTTAAGACTGAGCTCATCCCATCCATCTTCCCTGTTCCCATCATTAGGCCTGGAAGAGCCAGTTTGCCAGCTCTTTGCATTTAGCAATAGCCTCCTGATTTCTGCATTTTCTGGGCCACATTGCCAACTAAGAAAAGAAAGCTTATGTTTAAAAAATATGTTATTGACTAATAATAGGAACAGAAGAGGATAAAAGTGCAATAGGAAAAAAAGGAGAAAGAATCATAGAGTGAGAGGATGAAGCAGGAAAAAGGCTTAAACCTCCCTGATCTTCACAAATGTTTTCCATGCATTTTCCTTTTAAATGGATTTGATACCCAACCCCAACTGGATGGAAACTTGAACAAAGGCCTTTATCTCGGCCCTCTTTAAGTACTTCCCTATGGGTGAGGACAGTGGCGGTCCTACTGCCTGAATTAGATTGAAGGAACTTCAGACAAGAACATCAACCTGGGACTCCAAAGGCAGACAGGGAACCCCCAAAGGGAAAGGTTTGTGGTTTCACCAGCAATGCTCAAACCCAGCCTGAGCCTCTACACCTGGGGGAGTGTTTATTAGCTGCTAAATTTCAGCTTGTTTTAACTTCTGCCCAGCAGAGGTCGCTGTGGATACTGGCGGTGGATACTTGTGGAGACTGCACCTGGCAGGGCTGGGCTGGGTGGTGGCTCCATAGCCTGGTTACTGCTCTTCCTGTGGTTGCACTGGGAAGGGGGTTTCTTTCAGGTAGGGATAATTTCAAAGCCACAAAGCACCTTTGCCATGAAAGTGCAATGAAACTGAGGTCACTTGCTGGGAGTGGGCAGGTCTGGGAGGGCTGTTTTCGTTCCCTGGGGATGTCTACCCATAATGGTACCTCTGGGTCACATTAGTGCCCTCTCTGTGAGTGTATCTGGTATTACTGAGGGGCCAGCTGTCACTGAGCAGCAACTCCAGCCCCATGGCCCTTCCAGACATGGAGACCAAAGTGACAAAATTTGCCTTGCCACACAATCTTGTACACATTCATGAGAAACTCTGTTGATGGGCCACCCCACCAAGCACCACTTGGAAGCCTGTGGTGGTGGTGGGGGGGGTGGTTTGCATAATTCTGGTCCTTAGCCTGAATATTCTGAGGGATGGAGGGGGCAGGGCTCTGGTGAGGATGTTAGGTTCAGACCTGAGACTGCAGAAGCGCTGAAGAGGGTACAACATACTTGTGAGGTCCCTCTTTCTGGTTTACATCCAGGCACGCAGGCTAGGCTCAAGGTGGCCGGAAGCTACCTCCACCTTGAGGACATCCACTTGGACCCTAGTTCATTACTGTGGCTTGAGAGTGGAAGGGGAGACTGCCCTGCACACATCCCCACCCCTAGCATCCAAGGCCATCAGTAAGTGGTCACTCTTCACACACACACACACACACACACACACACACAGCCAGATGCCCAAGTGCACCATGACACACGCACCCATTTCACATTCGTTTTCACACTCACCTAGTCATACACAGTCACACACACTTTGACCCATGCAAACACAGTGTGACACACACAAACACTCAAACCTGGAAACCAAATTTGAGTCAGTATGGCTGATGCCGATGCTGGGCAAGGAGCGTCCGGTCAGGATGCTCCTTCGGACCCTGGCCCACTCAGGACTCCTGAACCGTGGGCCCCTCCCCATGAGGCAGAGTCCCCCAACTGTCCACATCCTTGTGGTCACATGTCTTGAATGCCCCCCCAGAAGGGACTCTGGTTACCATTGCATACATGGCGTCTGCTGGCCGGGCTGCCAGCGGGGGTTGGGCGGGGAGTGCGGGGAAGAAGAGTGCGGGGCATGGAGCCCTGCCCCGGGACTTAGCCGCCTTCCTCTCTTGGGATTCCCCGCACCCCCAACCCCCCAGGATTTAGCCGCCTCCTCTCTTGGGATTTTCCATCTCTGTTCGCGTGGGGCCATGAGGAGCGAGGGCGCTTTGTCTCCCGCCCGGCACCTGGCACGTTTCCGCGGAAGCTCCCCGCGCCGCGCCCGATGCCCCCCCTTCTCCTGGCCGCGCCCCCCGCTCAGCCCTTGGCGCAGGCCCACCAGTGCGGCGACAGGCGCTTTGTCCTCCCGCGGATGCCAGGGGGAGAGCGAAAGCTCCGCTCCTGGAACGGCTTGCCGTATGGCCCGGACACAGGTCTGGGTGGCCCAATTCGGGGTGCACCCCGCGCCGAGTGGAGTAGCCCCAAAGGTCTGTGGGCGCGGGGCGTGTCTGCCCAAAGCTCTGGGGTGCTTGAGAAGGGACCGCCCCGTTCCGCTCCGCACATGTCCACCCGGGTCTGTCTCCCCTCCGCGGTGCAGGAGCCAGGGTCCCCGCGGCGGGGCGGGGCGGGGCGGGGCAGAGTAATTTCGACTTATTGTCCCTGGCCTGGATCCAGGTAGAAAAGGCCTAGGAGATAAGACCTGGGAGGGGAGAGGTTGGGAAGGGGGTCCCTCAATCCCTCTTACTTTCCCCCACGGCACACCTCACCCGCAGGCCACTGAGTCCTTAGGCGCGGGGACGAGCGTGGAGGACCCAGAGAATCGAGAATCCTCGGCGCTTTCCTGTACTCATGACTCCAAGCAGGGTGGGGAGGGTCTCCTGGCCTTTGCCTTTTACGCCCCAATCCCCTCCCACCCAGTAACCTAGGCGGGTCCAAGTGAGAGTGAGGAGAGTCCCCTGACTACATCTACATCCTGCCCCCCTCTTCACAAAACCCCAGGCTTCGGGGAAAAGGGTGGGCACGAGAAAGGGGCATCCTGATATCCCAATCAGCCCTTCCTCAATCACCCCAGGAGTGTTTGAGCAGAAGGAGGAGTCCTGTGGTCTCATCCATCACATCCAGACCCCCTTTGTAACCTCAAGCAGCCGCGGTATTGTGGGGAAGGGTCCCCTGCTTCTGAACCTTTCGACCATCCTATTCTCAATAATCCAAGTAGCCGCGACTTCAGACACGGAAGAGGGAGGCTCCAAGCTCTTAACGCCCTCTCAGGAGAAATGGGGCGGGGCAGTGGTCCCCCAGCCCTTGTTCCTCACACTCGAGAGCCCCCTCTACCATAAAACAAAAACGAACCCAAGCTGCTCCGACCTCAGGCGCCTGGCTACAGGGAGGCGGCCGAGGAGTCAGTCAGCAGCTCTCCGGGACAGATGGTCTTGAGGGCGGTGAGGACAGGTCCCATCAACTCCCCAGGCACCCCCACCCAACCTCACGCCGGCTCATTCCCTCCCCAATAAAACAAAAGCGAATTCAGCAGCACTGACCTCAGAGAGGCGGGAGAGCGCTCAGCCCCGGGCAGCGCACCCAGGTCCTCGGGACTCCTCACGGCCCTGGCTTCCCGATGCTAGTTCTCCCGGAGGTCGAGGGCAGCGGTGGCGGCAGCGGCAGCGGCAGCGCAGCAGCAGCAGCAGCAGCAGCAGCAGCAGAAGCAGCAGCAGCAGCAGAAGCAGCAGCTGCAGCAGTTACCGCGGCTCCCGTGTCCGGAGCCTCCCTCGGACTCAGCACCTGGAGAGGCGAACAGCTCCGCGCCTCATTCCGGTGACCCCGCCTTCTGTGAGCGGCTGTAGCCAATGGCGACCCGGGCCCCGCCCAGGAGGCCGCCCATTGGGGGGCTCCTTCCCCTCACCCTTCGGCCCCGCCCGCGAGTTCTTTGGTCTATCTGTCAAGACCGCATCCCCCCCAGAGACAGCCGGCGTTTTCGCACAGCCTTCTGGAACTTGTAGTCCTTTAAGGACGCGAAGTGAGGTCTTGGCCACAGGAAGCTAACCAGAGATGGACTGCATTTTCCAGGGTGCATTGAAAACAGCGGAGGCGCTGAGGAGGGCGGGAGGACTGTTTCCATAGCAAAGGCGGCAGGTTGTGGATGGCTGACGGAGAAACGGGGCAGGCCGCTGGACCTCGAAGGATTGAGCACGACTTCGGGCAGCCTCTTGGGAGGGCGCTGGGATTCTTTTTTCTCCTTGGTCCCCACCTTGGGATTCTGGGCCTCAGTTTTCCTATCTGAGAAGAGGGTGTGAAGCCGTCACTCCGCCCACATTCCTCGTTGATGGGCAAACCCAGGCGAGTGGCTTTGGTTTGCCCAACGAAGGTGAGAGAGGACGGAGGCGAGCTTCCCACTGCATTCTGAACTTTATCCCTTCATTTTTGTCCACATCTTGTCATAGAGGAGTGTAATTTTTTTATCATAATCTGTGGGCCACGGACTTCCCATCCTGACCCCCCCCCGCCCCCCCCGTGTTCTGGCCTCTTTCACGCCTCCCTCCAATACTGCAGTGCTTCTCCTGCTTAAAACCCTTCACAGGCTTCCCATTGCCTCAGGGATTAAGCCCACACTTCTCAACTATAAACCCTTGGAGATCCAGACTCCACCTTCTCTTTTGGTGATCTCCCATCCAAGAACTAACCAGGCCCGACCCTGCTTAGCTTCTGAGATCAGGCGGGTTCAGGGTAATATGGCCTTACACGCTGGTGGCAGCCAGGACTCCACCTTCTTGCAACACTGAACCTCTTTGGAAGCTGGGAAGCCTTAATAATCTGTTTCTCTCACTCCCTTGGGTCCCTCCACCCTCCATTTAGCTAACTCCTTATACTCTTCAAACCCCAGCCTGAAGCATGAAGCCTTCCTAGATGCTGGGCTTCCTATTATGTACCCCACCTTATGTTTGGACAGCACCCTCTATTTCTCCTATTCTACTTGTATGTGTATGTAACTATCTTCCACATTAGATTGTAAGATTCACAGAGCAGGGGCCATGTCTATGTTACTCATACCTACAGTACAGTGCCTATAGTGTCTTGCACACAGTAGGTGCTCAATAGATATTTATTGAATTGAAAATGAATTGAACTTTAATTGAATTTCACTCACACCTCCATAATCTTGATTTCCTAAGGTTGGGCATTTTCCGATGCTGGAAGTGTTCACGATTTTGAAGAAATTTTTATGTCATTTGTACAATGGATTGGAATTTCGCCTGAATGCTTCGAGGGCCCTTCCAATCCTCTGACAGTAGGGATTGAAAAATTCGTGTCTATTATTTCTTGGAGGTTCTATGAATTTTCCCCTAAATGTCATCAGTTCTTCTTGTTCCTCTATTTCTAGCTGATGGCCCGTCTCCTTTCTGTGCATAAATGCCCTACCTCCTACTCCTTTTCTGGGAAAGATCTTCTGGCCCTGAAGAAAAAACAGTCTGAGATTCCTGCCCGTCTTTCAACCCCGTTTCAGCTTCATAGGCTGGTGATGTCCTGTTGTGCTAGGTAGCATTTTTTTCTGAAATTTTCCCCACTCAGGTCCCTGGTGTTGGCCAAATGGTCCAATTAATCCCACTCATGCGTCATATGTCACTTTAGACATTTTGGGTGTATTTCAGCTAAAACATTCTTGGGAGAATGCCTTAATAGATGAGAATAATTAATTCATGGCCAAGGAAGTAACCAAGGGGACTATTATCCTGAACTTGAATCAAATCAAAAAGAGCATGAGCAAAAGCAACTCTGTCATCCTTGAACTGATGACATCCGGGCACGGAAGGCAAGGGTGGGGCATAAAGTAAAATGTGTGGCATTTAGGGAAGAACTCGTGACTTCTAAGAGGCATGTCAGAGGGGCTTTGATCCTGACTACTCCATGAGGGAAAGCCATTGGAGCTGGATGAACAGATGGGACTTCCTGATTGAAGATAGAAAACTGTAAGGAGGCAGGGGAAATGGGATTTGTGCTGAAGCAAAGTGCCTAATTTTGTGGATGCAGTGAGAGCAGAGGCTGTTGGAAAAGTGGACTATGCCACAGTGCATGCATCTGCAGAGTATCAGCAGAGGGCCTAGAGCCATAGCTGAAACTCTGGAGGTCAGTTTAGCCCTTCAGCAGGAATGCTAGGTATCAGAAACTTGTTACAAACAGGAAAAAAGTCAGGTTCCGTGATTCTCCTTAAAATAGTATCTGCCCAGCCAACTAGAGTAGTTTGCTTATTTGAAACTGTTGTAATGGATAGATGAGGTGCCGTATGTAAAACACTTCATATACATCAAGCACTTAACAAGTATTAGTCTCATTCCACATTTTTCGTCTTGCATTATCATACATTGGTTTGACTGTGAATAAACAGGCAGGAGGTAATGTCCTAGGTAATCTGGGTTCAAACCACCATTCTCTTGTTAGTTGTATGATTTTGGTCAGATATATGCTCAATATATTTGTGTTATCATCTTTTAGAGGAGAGAACCCTAAGAGAATTCTAGATGTTTAGAAGCTAGAGTTGCAAACTTTGTTGGAGGGGAAAAAAAGGTCTCAGTAAAGTTCCATAGGTCTTCTAATGAAGTGACAGAGGGATTAACCGGAATGCTGAATCTCAGACATGGGGTTGGAATGATTAACCAGGCAGGGATGGATCCCAAAGAGCCTATATACCAGGCTGAGGAATATAATTTTATTCTAAAGATAATGAAAGTTTTTAAGGAAATGTGCATTTTGAAAAGGTCTAGGGCCTTTATAAAAATGGTCAGAAGATGAGGCTGAGATGTAGTTGAGAATCTGCTAGACTGATCCAGCACAGCCTCTATGAATATGTAAAAGAGGGGGTGGACCTGAGATGTATTAAGGAGGTAAATATTCAGAGGACTTTGTGAGTGATGAGTTGAAAGCATGGAGGAGTGGTGAGTCAGGGATGATGCCCAGATGTCTGCCTTAGGAAACTAGGTGGGTGGATGGTGGTGCTTTCCTCTGGATGTAGAATAGTAAAGGAGCAGGTTTAGGCAGGGGGAGGAGGAGATGAGTTGGAGGTGAGTGGGAGACATCCAGGTGAGATGTCTAGTAGGGGATTTGGAGCTTATGTTGGGAGAATTCCTCAATATATTGGAATAATTTATTCATGCCAAAGAAGTAACTAGGAGGACTATTACCCTGAGCCTAATTCAAACCAAAAGACACAGGCTGAGAGCTTGTCATCCTTGAGAGATCTTGTCAGAAGAAACTCTTAAGTTATCACACTATCAACATATGCATCAAAACTGATGCTATGGGAATGAATGAATTCCTTCAGTAGAGAGAGTCAAAGAGAAGACCAAACTCTCTTGGGAAATAGCAACATTTATGGGACAGGCAGAGGAAGAGGGGTGCAAAAGGAAAAGTGAGTAGAACAGTCAGAAAGTGAGGGGGAAACCAAAGAATGGTACGCCACAGAAGCCAGATGCAGGAAGTGAGGTAACATGGTGCAGAGTGGTCAAGTTAGCAAAGGTCTGAACAAGTAGCACCAAATTGAGCAGCAAAGAGGTCACTGGCAACTTTAGAGAACAGGTTCCGTCAAGTAGCAGGGGCAAAGTCTGACTGCATGGGAAGTGGATGTAGAGAACTCTTGGGAGTTGTTTTGAAGGAGAGGAGGGAGAAAACCAGAAAGGATGTAGAGTGGAGGGACAATTTTGTTTTACATTTTGAGAGAGAAGGACATTTAAATATGCTGATGGGGAAAAGTGAGTAGAGAGACAGTTGAGGATACAGGAAAGACAGTGATTGAAGGATGCAGTGAGGTCAGCAAGAGAGTGGGAGGTAGTAGGGACAGAGTGAGCCTCAGGCATGAGGAAGGCCCACTTTCCTCTAACATGGTGGAAAGAAAGGAAGAAGGAGTTGGAGGTGCAGGTAGGTCAGTAGGTTGAGGTTGGTAGGTCCATGGGAAGGTTGTAGAAAGAAAAATATTCAAGATGGTCACTGTGGAAAAAAGGAGAGAAATTTAATAGCAGCCCACACAGACTGAAGGTCAGTGGTGTGAGCTGGCGGAGGTTGGAGGCCATGAGTTTCTGAGGGCACATATATTAAGGTATTCTCCCAAGATGATCTGTGGGGTTGTGGGCTTTTTTTCAGCTTCTTATCAGCCCTGTGATAGGCATGGAGGAGACTACTGGCGAGGTTGATCCAGGGCTGGGCTTTGTTGGACAAGGGAGGTTAGGAAGCAATGAAGTTGGGCAAGCTGACAACAGAAGCGGAAGTGGTGGTTCACAAGAGAAAGGAGGTGAAGCCAGGATGGAATAGGAGAAGTGGGATTCTCAGTGGACTGCAAGGATAGATGTGATGGGTGGGAGGGAAGTGCAGGGAGGGCAGGCAATGCTGGCCAGAGGTAGGGAGCTCTAGTCAGGGGCAGGGGCAGGTGGCTAGAGTGGACAGAGACAGTCATGGGATTGAAAGGCAAATTCTCCCAGAAAGCTGGCTGCTTTGAAGGAGAGAAGCAACCCTGGTAGCCCTATGCCAAACTGCACAGTGAGTGGGAAGTCAACACATGATGACAAGGAGGAGGGATCAGGTGCAGAGCCCTCTGACATGAATGTCACAGAAATCAAGATATTGGGGAACAAAGAAGAAGTCCTCTTACCCAAAGCATGAGGGGGAAGGAGAAGGAGAACCAATGAGCATTCTCATACATTTTCACAGAATTATTGTCTCAACATCATCTCAAAATGATCCATTTTATACACCTAAAAGGCAGAATGTCTAGGGATAAAATTAACAAAACAAAAACACAATTCCAGATTTCATGGTGAAGTTGTAATCAACCAAGTTTAAGAGTAGTGATTCTTACAATTTATATTTTGGTATAATTTGTAGATTTAAGCTTGTGCATATCAACTAGAAAATGTGTTTGAGAATTTTGCAAATTTCATTTCTTAGCAACGATTTGTTTTCTCAGTTTAGAACATAAATTAGAGAACTTGTGTTAATTTTTTTTTCGGATGTAGAGCTTAGAGCTTAATTCATGCTTTTGAAATGTCATGAATTTGAAATGTAGCCATTTTCCTTTCTGCATCCTTGAAAAGGATTACAAGGATTTTATTAGTTTTTCAGATAATCTTGCCAGCACATACAGACTTCCCACAAGGGTCTTCAATCAGTAGGGTTGGATTGTGAGTGATGCTGCAGGAGTGTTGTGTGCAAGATATTTAAGAAAAGTCAAATAAACAGTTAGGATTTCCCAAACAGCAACTCAGTTTACAATTATGGGACTTGATATAGAATATGAAATGTGCATCTAAATGTTAATTGAGAAAAATGATCCTCATAATTTCTAAAGAAAAAAAGGATGAAGTCAGTTAATTGCTTTGAGTAATTTCTGTCTTTTAAAAAGCCAATGTTATTTTAAAGTATTTTTGGATGGTTGATAAATCTTTGTAATTTTGAAATAAACCTCCTATTGCAGTCCCTTGAAACAGTGGGTGTTCAGGAAATATTTTGTGAATCAATTTATGAATGTTATGTTAATCTGTCCATGTTTAAAATTCTTCCTTTCATCCTAAACTTTTATAAATATTCTTATAAAAGGGGTGATTCTTATTAAACATAAATTGGATCATTTCATATCTCTGCTCAGATTTCTCTAGTGGCTTCTTTGGCTCATTGAAAGCAAAACCGAAAGCCCTTGTGATGGCCTGTTGGGCCATATACGCTCAGTCCTGTAGTCCCATAGGTCCCCTCTGCTTCAGCACATTGACCTCAATGCTGTTCCTTCATTGCCCCAAGTACACCCTGGCCTCAGGGCCTTTGCACTTGCTTTCCCCTCTGCTTTGACGCTCTTTCTCTAGATATCCTCATGGACATTCCATATAAAATGGTAGCCTTTCCTCCCCTGGCACTTGCTACCCTCCTTTGCTGCTTCTTTTTTTTCCCGGTATTACCATCTGACATATACATTCTCTTACTTTTCTGTTTATTGTCTGTCTCTCCCCCACTCTTACTCCTGCAGTAACATATTATACTAACCTCTCCATTAGGGTAGAGACTTTGTCTATTTTGTTTATTGCTGTACCGACAGAATGTGGCAAAACTCCTCATACATAACGAGTACTCAGTAATACATGTTGAGTGAATAAGAATAACATGTTATCCCTCGCATATGACCCTAACGTCTATTGTTTTACTTTTCCACATTACAGTCTTCATGTAGGACACATGTGTATATAATCTTTTATATTCTGGAAATCGTAGTTTATATATAATTTTGAGTTCTGCTTTATTTTTTCTAACATCACATGTTATAAGCATTTTCCCTCGCTAAGGATCTAATTCACTTGTTCAGGTGTTCATTTGCTCATTCATTCACTAACTATTTAATGAGGCATTTCTATATTCCAGATAGTACTGGGCCTATAGTGGTAAATATGACACAGGACTTGCACTCAAGTGACAGAGATTCTTTATAAATGCCATCTGTAATGATTGCTTAATACGTATTCCAGCAAATACCACACTACACTTGACCTCTCCTGTATTTAAGGCTTTTTGTTTATTATTTAAAAGGAAGTAATGAATACATCAAGTTTAAAGCAATTACCCTTTACAAATTATTCTTAAAGGTAAATTCCCAAGTGAACAGTTATTAAGTTGAATTATTAAACATGGTTTTGGTTTTTTTATACCATCTGCCATATTGATTTCATAAAGGGTAGTATCCATTTTACCCAATTGCCATCCCAGCCTCTCCAGCATTGGACATTACTTTCAGTTTTGGCTAATGTGAAGTATAAAATGGTCCTTCCTCTTATTTATAATTTATGTCTATAAAGAATGCACATTTTTGGCTTTCTTCTTTTGCCATTTGTTCAGTAGGAGGCTCTCAGAGGTCATTGTTCTACCTTGTAGGTCATGCCCAATGTTTAGCACATATTGGAAGCTTGTGGTGCCTTAGAGTCGGAAGGGACTGCGTTCAGCATCTAGTTTAACTAAAATTCTGATCGACGGCTTTCTGTCCTCTACTTGCACAGCCTGGCAGCAGGGACCTCACCATCTCATGGAAGCTTGCCTTGTTTTTCCCTGTTCTACAGGTGTCGAACTTGCTTCTGGTCCTTGTGGCTCCTGTGTGGCCCCAGTTCTGCCCTCTGAAGCAGCAGAGCCCACATTTTAGATGTTACAGAACCTCCCTACCTTTGCTGCACATCTCTGCAAATAGGCGGCTAGAATGTCGACTCCAAGTAAGTCTGGTAGACCTAGAGGCCAAGCCCCTGTCCCGCCCAGAGGTCTCTGTCATGACCATAATCAGCAGTCTTTTCAGCTAGATTCATAGGAAACTTAAAGTCAGCTGAAATTCTAAGAACCTTATGTAGACCTGCAGCAAGCCTAGTTCCTCTCATCCCACATTTAAACCCAAAATCAAGGCTTTGCTCTTCTCCTTGTTTTACTTTAATGTGTTGGTAGGGAAGCTGCTCTGGTCCCACTCCTGCCATCTAAAATGGGGATAGTAAGAGTCATTCTGACAACTTCATGTGTTGGTATGATGAATGAATGAGATGACGTTGGACATTCGTCACTCATTTCTGTTGTCTGGCAGCTGAGACTCCTTCCTGTGCTTGAGAAATTCCATGCCTCATGAAGTGCACCCATTTCTTTGCAGCTGGGGCACAGGCAAAGCCTGAGGCTCAGGCTCCTCCAGTCCGACAAGTCCTGCCTCCCCCATGCCACTCCTCACCGCGTTTGAATTGGAAGCCAGCGACCGCAAAAAAGGAGGGTCTGCTTTGCAACCCTTTCAGCGCTTTGACGGGCACAATCTCAGTTTCCAGGGACAGCAGTTTCATGGGTAGCACCCCCCATGGAGGTGTCTGTGGTGTAAGTGGCAGGGATGGTGTGCCAGCCTTAGTGGTCACAATGATGTCTGCTTAGACTACTGCTGAGCTGGAGTGTGGGTCATTATTCTCGACTGTGTGCTTCCAAACCCGATTTTCTACCTTCCTGGAGATTTTGTGAGCTGCTCAATGTCTTTCCATTTATGTCCTTCGATATGCACATCAGCTGACGTGAGTTACTTTTGCTTACAACTAAAAATTCTAACCGACATGCAGGATGTGAACAGTGAGTTGAAAAGTGCTGAACGCCACACACATACAAGACATTATTGTTTGGGATTTGGGGATTTTGATTCTTAAGCAGTGGGCACAAGGAGAGTAGGGGGAAGTAGGCCTGAGTTCTGTACCTGCTAAGAGTTCAGGCAGGTCTAGGCATGCCTGGGAAGCTGGCTGGTGGGAGGGTGTGATGGCGGGAACCTGTGAGCTGGACACTGGCTCCACAGTTAAAGGCTGACCGCGGACGCTGAGGCATTTGGTGTGGGGATGGCAGCTGTCAGAAGGCCTGCTGGGCCCACGTAAACGGATTGGCTGCTTGCCCCTCCTACCCTTGGACTATTACCAATAGTTAGGGCCAGGAGGTGGGGCTGCACTCTAAAGCAGTTCACCTGGGACTATGCAGCTGCCCCTGGGATGTCCTCAATGGGGTGGAAGAGACCTGTCTGGATATGACCCCCACATATGGAACCACAAGAGGGATTATGAGTAGTTTGGGATTCTAGCCTGCGCTGCCTTCAAGCTGTCCTTCGTCCCACTGAGCTTGGGTCTCCAGCCCAGCCTGGCTGTGCCTTCAGAGTCCTGTCTCACAAGCTGCCATCTGAGTCTGTCAGTCCTAGGTGTCCCAGAGTGGAGCTGAGACTGGCACTGCTGCTCTGGTCAGCAATGGGCCCTTGGGAATTTTGTGACACTGAGCACAGTCTCCCTGGGGACATCCTATCTTGAACCCCAGGTCACCCCAGATCAGTCCTGCTGGGTGTGTGTATGGGAGAGTGATGTGCCCGCCTTAGGGATTCCATGATTCAAGTGCACACTGAACACTGGCGCTGGCCTGAGCCCTGCCTCTGCCCCCTGGTGCACCTCCAGGGGGGACCAAGGTCGCGATGTGTCCAAATCAGCCAGAGGTACTATATTGGGCCTGGGCCGACATCATATCGGAAATGGGGTAGCATCATTCAGAGGGTTCCTCGTAGGGAGCTATAGGTTCTGTCCCTGCCATAGCCAGAGATTTTTGTGCTGTGAAGGTCACAACTACCAAAATCTTTTTGCCGAATATGACTGTATGTAATATTGTTTTGATATGAAATCCACTATAAAAACAGCATAGAAGGTACATATCTGATCTAGGTAGCCTTTCGGTGTCTAAGTTACTCCAGGTCAGGCAGCGCCCTGGCACCTTACACGCTTTCTCTTATTCAGTACTCACCACAGTCCCATTTATAAGGCACCATTTATAAAAGTACCACAACAAATCCCTTCTTACAGGCAGGGAAACTGAGGCCTATAGAGGTTATGGGACAGGCCCGAGGTCACATACCCAGTAAGTGGCAGAACCGAGCTGGTCATCCACCCCCAGAGCCCGAGAACTGCCTTTCTCTCAGCTCATTACACCGTGGGGCAGGCTGGCTGTTGAAATGTGCTCCCTCGCATGGAGCTAAAATCTGCGTTTTCCTAAGTCAGAACCCAGTGTGGCTCTTTCTGTTCGTCCCCATAGCCCAGTGTGGCAGTTCCTGGTCTTCTAGTCTCTGGCTCAGTGCTCTACTCTGTTTGTGATTGGAGGCACTTCAGCTTCTTCTGGGAACAGATGAACAACTTTCTGTATCAGCTAAGTCCTCAGGATCATCACTGCAGGGAGATCATGGCTGGGTGTATCTCTAGTTCTGTGAGTACCTTCTCCAAAGGTACTGGCCTCCAGTCTGTCCCACTTCTGACAGGGTTATGTCAAGAAATAGTCAACCTAATCACTAGTTTTAGAAGGGAATTGGTAGAATGTCCTACTCTAAGAAAAATGGCAGGAAAACGGTCAAAACAGCAGAAACAGTATTAATATCGTAGTAAGGACTGTATTGGTGCGTGGGACCCTTCTGCCGCCTCTTCGTTCTGACTGGAGTACAGGCTTCATAACGACAGGACTTTCGGTTAGTTTTGTTTGCTGCTGTATCCTCAGTGCCTAGAATGGGGGCTGGAATGGCAAATATTCAAATATTTGTTGAATGAATTACTAGTACAGTTTCACATTACTAGTATGGTATCACTGCATCAGGTTACTAATGTGATCTCCCAAGGCCATGGCTTTGAATTTTGTTTTCCATGACCTCACTAGCAGTTTTCCTAGTTCTGTTGTGATTTTGATTCGTAAGAAGATAACCTTAACCATATGCCGAGTACCTTAGATAAATAACTCTACCTCCACAGCAATTTCATTTGATCTTGTAAACCTAAGTCTAAACTGGAATTTGGTTCAACTTGATAAAGAAGTTGTTAGATTTCTAGTCTTCTATCCTGTGGAAACACATTCTGTGACTTTCTGCCTTGATTTTTTAGCTTGAATTCAAAATGTAAAATCATCAAGAAACATGCTTATTGTTAAAATGAGAAAATACAGGTAAGCAACATGATGGAAATAGAAACCGCTTATATTCCTACCACTCAGAGACAGTCACCGCTGTGATTTTTTTGTTTATTTTATGTCAAATACTGAAATTAGCTAACATGGTGATTGATACGTTTTTCTTATTAGAAAGTGAACACAGGAGGTCTGGTTCTTAGCCCCAGTCAACCTGTGCTAAGAGGAGCCCCCAGATCTGAGGTTATTAAGGCACAATAGCAAAGGTAAATAGATACAGTCACCTCCAGTTCACATCTCAGAATATGACTTTGGAGGGTGACCCTAGAAGTGGCAGGAGGATAGAATGGAAGTAAGGAAAACAACTTTGACATATAGCAGATTTCCTCGAAAAAGGAGTGTCCTTCCTGAGAACTGAAGGTGAGCTAATCTTAGAAGAGTCTGCCCCAAGATGACTCGCAAGTCAGAAAGGCAGAATGTGCAAGCGAGGCTCTGGGGAAGCCTCGTGCTCACTGCATAATTGGCTGGTTGGTCCTGGACCAGTTCTCCTCCACCCCGATTTCCTAGCGGGGGACCATGTCACATCTGGTTTATGACTCACTGTAGGAAAATGTGGAGATCTGTGTGAATTGGACCTGAGGTCATGTCCTTGGACATCTTAGCATCTTCAAGCTGGGGTTTAGGATCCCTGGGAAGTCTGGGTCATGAGCAAAAGAATCATATTGTTCTTTAAAGTTAATACAAATTTTGTGTTCTTCTCCATAACATTTGTCTTAATATTGAAGTAGTATTTTAAACAATCTTTAAGTGAAGTAAGCATTCCAGGATGCTAGACATATAGGCGCATTTTGTAAATATTGGTTGAATGAATGAAAGTCGTTCATCCTGGTCTTCAGGGTGCTCTTGATCAGGCCGTGGCAAGTCTCAAACAGGAATAATGGGATCACTGGGCTAGGAGGTAAATTAATACTCTCTGCACCACCTATACGCCAGGTAAGGTGCCAGATGTTCTACCTACATAGCCTCCTCCTAGGATTAATCCTCATAACCCTACAAAAATCCCTATTTTATAGGCAAGTAATTGCAGAGTCAGAAAAATTAGAAACTTTCTCAAGGTCTGGAATATGGCAGAACCAAGATGAAAATCCTTCTCTGCTTGGGCTTCTGTCCTCTCCACACACCTTGTGGCCCCCTGAGGCAGGTTTACCCATTAATTTCTTGGAGACTGCATGGGGAATGCAGCTCACTGCTGTGTTCCAGCAGGCACGAAAGAAGCTCCCCATGTTCTGTCTTCCTGTACTGAAGACTCATATTGCAGGGGTCACAGGCCTTGACTGTGGCAGAGGAAGGCAGCTCCTCTGGGGGTGTGGGGCACATCCCCTTGCTCCTGAGTGGGCCGAGTAGGGGCGCACTGGGCTGCTTTGTGAGGAAAAGGGCCTACTTACTATGCTACTTCATGATAGCAATTATGCAGGATTGTTGCAGCGTTTGTAGCTTGTTTAATCTTTTGAATTTTGTTCCTAGTCTGTTATGGCTCAAGTTCAAATTTTACTGGCTCCACTCAGCTATGAGTTGAGTGTCCCTGGTGGGGGACCCAATGTGGCTTGGTGGAGCTCTCCAAAAGCACAAATCACAAGGTTCCAGATAATTCACAGATGTCTGGGGGTGGCTCTTAGCACAATTACTCAGTGATGGCATTGCAGTCCCTGGAGCAGATGTGGCCACTTCAGCTTCCAGGCGGAGCACACGATGTCATTCTTCTCCTAAGGTTAGCCTCACGGTGCTCTCAATCCTTGCTTCCAGAACTTCTTCCCTAGGGCACCGGGAGATAGACAGGGGACTGAGCCTGGAGAGCTGGATTCCTTCACGCAATTATAAGTGGTTGCAAAAAGTAAATATGGTGTGGACCCAATATAGGTGGGCTTGAGAAGGAGCTGGAAGACATGCTCTTGGGTGTTAACTAGCAGGGGTGTCTCTGGAGGGGAGTGCACACATCCTTCAGTTCTTTTACCTATCTGCATTTTTAGTTTTTCTGTCATGAACATGCATTGTTTTTCTAATAAGAAAAAAGACAATTATAAACAAATCCTATCACTGGATATTTAGAAAACTCTGACTTTTTATGAATATAAACAGCGCAGAGTAGGAATAATGGGCTGAAAATGAGTTGAAAATTATAAAGCACAAAAAAGGTAGACCTCATCTGTAAATTCAGAAAAATGAACAAAGTTACCTGAAGATGTTTGAGAGGGCTCTGATACTGCTGCAGTGTCAGGCTGCATGGTCCCCACTCAAAAAGCAATGACTAGGCATAATAGTTTTCAACTTAGTCATTTTTCCAATAGTAGTTCATCAGGTTGACCAAACTACCACATTTAGAAACTTATATACTTTTCTTTTTATATAACTTTGGCACCAGTCACCTGCATAGGGATAGGAAGTAAAGACAAGAATCTCATCCCATTTCTACCTCTGAGTTTGTGGGCAGAAATGAGGCCAAGAGACATAGGTTGACAAGGTCATGTGGCCACAGAAAGCACTTGACCCTGGTCAGTGACCCAGAAGCAAGTTGAGATGCAGGTTGCTACTTCAGTGTTGAAAACGTCAACTTCAGTCATTCAAGTGGCTTTTCTTATTACATATCTTTTAAGTTACAACACACTATTATTCCTTATAAAAAAAAAAAGTGGAGGCCCCTTACAACTTATCAGGTGCGCCAAGACAAAGAAATATGGCCCAAATGAAAGAACACAGCAAAACCTCAGAACTAAGCAATGAGGAGATTGCCAACCTATCTGATGGAGAATTTAAAGCCCTGGTAATCAAAATGCTCACAGAACTGATTGAGCTTAGTCAAAAAATGAAAGAACAAATGAAAGATACCCAAAATGAAAGAAAGCAAAATATTCAGGGAACTAACAGTGACAAGAAGGAAACCAGGATTCGAAGCAACAATTTGGAACAAAAGGAAGAAATAAACATCCAACTGCATCAGAACGAAGAAACAAGAATCCAAAAAAATGAAGAGAGGCTGAGGATTCTCTGGGACAACCTGAAATGTTCCAATATCCAAATTATAAGGGTGCCAGAAGGAGAAGAACAACAGCAAGAAATTGAAAATTTATTTGAACAAATAATGAAGGAAAACTTCCCCAATCTGGCAAAGGAAATAGACTTCCAGGAAGTCCAGGAAGCCCAGAGAGTCCCAAAGAAGTTGGGCCCAAAGAGGAACACACCAAGGCATATCATCATTAAGTTACCCAATATTAAATATAAAGAGAGAATCCTAAAAGCAGCAAGAGAAAAGGAGAGAGTTACCTACAAAGGAGTTCCCATAAGACTATCGGCTGATTTCTCAAAAGAAAACTTACAGGCAAGAAGGGGCTGGAAAGAAGTGTGTGAAGTCATGAAAGGCAAGGACCTACATCCAAGATTACTCTATCCTGCAAAGCTTTCATTTAGAATGGAAGGACAGATAAAGTGCTGCTCAGATAAGGTCAAGTTAAAGGAGTTCATCATCACCAAGCCCTTATTATAGGAAATGTTAAAGGGACTTATCTAAGAAAAAGAAGATAAAAAATATGAACAACAAAATGACAACAAACTCACAACTATTAACAAATGAACCTAAAAGAAAAGAAAATGAAAACAAAAACTAAGCAAACAGCCAGAACAGGAACAGAATCAGAGAAATAGACATCACACAGGAGTTCAGTGGGGAGCGGGAAGGGAGGGGGAAAAGGTACAGGGAAGAAGAAGCATAATTAGTAGGCATAAAATAGACAGGGAAAGATAAAAAAATGGTATAGGAAACAGAGGACTCAAAGAACTTATATGTACAACCCATGGACATAAACTAAGGGGGGGAATGCTGGAGGCTTGGGGGGGTAGGGTGGAGAGAGATAAAGGGGGAAAAAGTGGGAAAACCGTAATAGCATAATCAATAAAAATACTTAAAAAAAAGAATAAAATTTACATTTTCACTGCTGCATTTATTAAAAAAATAATAATAAAAAATAAAAGGGACATATCCTTGAATAACAACGACAAAAGAGAAAAGTGGAAAGTGTCTTCTGTCTGCCAACCCCAGCGGTGCCCAGAGCTGCTGCTGTCTCACCAGCACTCTCGGTGGCTTCAGACACAGACCCAGATGCACCCTCTCTCTCCCTCCGCCCGGAGTAACCCAGGTTCCACCTTGTCTGTGGGACTTCAGAGCTGTCAAGCTCTACCGGGACAAAAGAAAATCAGCACCACCGTGGACATGTGGTTTCCAACTCAGCCAACGCTCTGCCAGTTCTCTTATTCACACCTGGCCTGAACTACTGTCATTCCCCATCATGGCTCTTCCCTGCTTGTCCATCCAGCTCTCCTCAAAGTATCCACCTACCACTGTCTCTCCCTCCTCTGACCTTCTGCCTCCCTAGGAGAGTGAAGCATGTCACATTTTCAGCTCCTGTCTTCCTGGCTTCCAGGAGGATTTACATGACATTTCCAAGACCAGCCTTGCTCTCAGGATCTCCCTCCCACTCTCTCTCTTGCCTCTTCCAGGATCCAATTCAATAAATTATCCTCTCTTTGATCTCTAACCCTTCCCTGGTGTTTGGTTCCTTTTCTTCACACTACAAGCACAATTCTTTTTCATTCTGGAAAATCTTACCTGTATCTTCTCTTCCCTGGCAGCTCCCACCCTGCCCTGTGTAAACAAGCTTCTTGAAGTTAGCCCACAGTTTAAAAAAGATTTTATTTATTTATTTTTAGAGAAAAGGGAAGAGAGGGAGAAAGGGAGGGAGAGAAGCATTGATGTGAGAAAGGAACATCAATGAGTTGCCTCTCGCACCACCCCGACTGGGGACTAAACCCACAACCCAGGCACGTGCACTGACCAGGAATCAAACCAGTGACATTTTGCTTTGCAGGACAACACCCAACCAACTGAACCACACCGGTCAGGGCAGCCCACACCTCGTGTCTCCATTTCCTGAGCTTCTTTTACTCCCCACTGAGTCTGGGTTCCACCCCTATCATTCAATTTTTTTCTTCTATAAAGACCGCCCTTGCTAAGGTCACCAGTGGCCTTTTAACTGTCAAATGATTAAATGAATCTTTTCACCTGAATTGATCTATCTTTGTGATCAGTTTCTATAACTCCTCCTTAAAACTCTTGTGAGTCCATTGGCATTTCCTGATTCTTTCCAGCTACCTCCTCTGACCTTTATATCAGATCAATTCTTAAATATTGGTGTGCCCCCAAATTTTGTTCTTGACCCTGCCCTGGCTTCTTCCCATGATCTCTTTAGTGAGAAGGGGTTTGCGCTGTGGCTAGTAGCTTCCCAGCAGAGAACTGGAGAACTGGAAACCATGGGGTCTCTTTGATCTCCAACACAGTACATAGCCATGACCCAGAGGAGTACGCTTCTAATTATGGAAACGTGGGCATTGGACCCTTGGAGGACTGGATGCATGTGAGCCTTGTAGGTGATTCACAGTCCCCTGTAGGAGGCCATCCCCCTCGCTGCTCCAGGCCTCAGCCAACTTGGAGGATGTAGAGCTGTGCCTGACAAAGGCTGTGTGCCCACAGGGCTGCTCCATAGTACATTCTGGACTCTTCCATGTTGACACGTGTAGCTCTAATGCACTTGTCTTCATTGTTTTGCAGTATTCCACTGCATGGGTATCCACCATATCCATTCACCTGATGGACATTAAGATGGCTGCCAAGTTCTTGATCTTTCCCACAACATTACTGTAACACTCCCCTGCCTGTCTCCTGTGACCACGCGCAGAACTTGTCTACGGTGTGCATATCGAACTTTACTAGTGAATGTCAAGTGGCCTCCCAAAGGTTGTCCCAATGTTCACTCCCACCAGTGTGCATCATAGTCCCCAACATTTTAAAGCAAAGCTATAGACGAAAGCCTTACCTGCCTCAATCCAGCGAGCCATATCCATTCCTTTGTTCCCAGCCAGGTGGCCACCGGCTGTTGGCACACCCCACATGGCTGTGTGGGTATTGTATCAGACCCGGGGGCTGGCATGCCAGCCTCGCCTGGGTCCTCAGTGCTGTTCGGCAGTCCTCCCGCTTAAGGCCCGCTGGGAGAGTCCACACACCTCACACTGAGGCTCTTTCCCGCTTTCCCAGGATTGGAGCTTTCTCTCATAAGTGACTGCTGCCAGAGCCAGCTACATTGTTTGTGGGAAGTGGAGCCGCTCGTTGAAAAAGCAGAAAAAAGCTTTTCCCCATTTTCTATAGTTTCTCTCTCAACCTGTAACAGAATTTTAAATACATTATTTAATATTAACGTTGCGCTTCCTCAGGCACAAGGATTACTCACAGCTTGAGTGCAACCCCTCACAATGCCTGGGGCCCAGCCTGTGACATGCACACACACCCAACCTTGACCTTCTCTGGGCCTGACCCCATACCCCTGCCAACAGGGTTTGGCCACTGGGTGGGCAGCAGAGAGCCTGTCCCAGGGAGGCATGACCACGAGTAAATCGAGGCACATGCTCTGTTGTCCTATCAGACTTCATTTATAAAATGCAAACTCGGAGATAAAATGATTAAGGACTTTGAGATAGCGACCCTCGAGCATTAGATCCTGAGTGCAGGGCCCTGTGCCATTGCACTGGTCCTTGGCCCATGAAGCCAGCCCTGTATGTCACACCCCTCGGACCCAAGTGCCCCAAATTCCATTGGTTCCCATATTCCGGAGGACCCAGTGTGGGTGTGTTAAGTTTTACTGGCACAGGATCCATAGTTTCGGCGAAAAGATCCCAAATCGTCAAGTTTGTGTGTGTTTAGAGTTTGCACTCCTGCCTTTGTCCCTCAATGGCTTTACCCACTTAACCTAATTCTTCTCTTGGTTCCTTCGTTTTTGTAGTGTGACCGTGTCTCTGTTCACTGTGGTTGAATCATGTCACAGAGGCTTCAAGTTCGAAAATAACGTTCATGACTGTCCTATGGAAAAGTATGGAGACTAAGCCAGCTGTGGCTCTGTTCGACTAATCCGATGTGTGGCTTCCTGTCTAATCTAGTGAAATGCCAAGTCAGCATGTTAATTGCTAGCTCAATAAGGGAATTTTGACTAACAAAACTACACTCCAACCAAAATAATAATAAGGTACAATAAGAAATAGTGCAGAAGCTAGTTTCAAAATGTTTCTGCACAAACCTGAATTCATTTTAAATTATTTTCTCAACACGTATTGAGAATAGAAAAATTAATTTCATATTCTGTTCAATATGAGTAGAAGGCACTCCCACAGTGAATTGAAATGGATTTGGGTCAGAATGGAAAATTTGAAAAGACTTCTGGGATTTCCCAAAATTGAGTAGCTAACAGACTTTGTAGAAGAGCTCCTGCTTATTATGTGAGTGTGTTAATAATATTCCTGCTGTTTTAAAATAAATATTTGTTCCTCAAAAGGCATTTCTAAAAATAAATTGAGTTTTGGTTTTGTTTCTCCTCCTTTTCCTTCTTCTTTAAAATTATTTGGGCTAACATAGTTTTTTGATAGTCTTATCCACTGAAACTTTCCAAAACAGTGAGTTCTGTTGGTGGTAAGGTTTGCTAGAAAAAAAAAAAGTAGATTGCAAAGGAAGCAACAAGGAAAACCCACTTTTTTGTTCATTTCTAATGTAGCTACGCATGTTTTACAGCAAGTCATTAACTGTTTCACCCAAAGCCTGGGGGTCAGACTCCGAATTGTCTTGTGATAAACTGAGAACAAGGGAGCAGTTTCTTGCCTTGCCTAGAGATGAGGCGATGGTGTGGTTAGGAGGAAAGCGAGGATAGAAGTTACCTTTATGGGCTGTTTATTATAACACTTGTTCAACACATATCCTTATTTAATTCTCATTTGACAGAGGAGGAAACTGAGGCACAGAGCAGGACAGTCGCTTGGCTAAGGTCACAGAGTGGAGAAGCTGCAGAAGCTGTCAGCTTGAACCGCTCTGTCTGTCTCAAGAGCAGCATGAGTCTGCTGGTGCCCAGCCCTCTGCTCCGGGGCAGGAGGCTGAATGTCTCTGAGGGCACGTGTGCCTTCGGTCTGGTTCTCCTTTCTCTGTTCTCTTTTCAGCTGTCCTTGGTCCCGTAGCGCCACGTGGAGAGAATCTTCTGCTTTCAGAGGTAGGCCCCTGAGCACTGGCTGAGCCATCCACGAGCCTCAGATAGTTAGAGGAAGTTCAGTTTCTCTGACAGGAAAATAAATGGCCCAGACAATTCTTCACCCAGAGCTCAGCCCCGGCAGAGTGAGCTAGGAGCTGTGCTTGGTGGGCGAGGCTCCGCTCACAGGGCAGGGTGTGCTTTCCAGATCAGGAGTCTGAGGCCAGGAGAGAAGTGATCTGCTCTGGACCCCACAGCAGATTGTGGCAGAACCTGGCTCAGCGCTGGGCTTCTTGCTGCCTTGGCTCTGGTCAGCACGGGCCAGGCAGTTGCAGGTGGTCGTGGATGAAGGACTGGTGGTTACTGGCCCCTCAGCGTCATTCTCATTTATTAGGAGCCTTGGAGCCACATTCTTCTTGGAGATGATTATATGTTTCTGAAACCGAATTAATCTTTGATGTCCGAGAGCCTGGGATCTTGAGTCGTTCAGTGTGCCTCATGTCTCATCCCAACTCTGCTCCACTTTTCGGATGATGAACAGACAGGAGCAGTTAACGTGAGATTCCTCAGGACAAGATGTACTGTCTCTTTGTGGACTGTAGGAGCTGAGAAGGCTTTCTGAAGTGCCATACCTACAGGGTGCCATGCCCTGGGGAGAATCTAGCTTGGGCTGCAAGGTGAATGAGCTAGCATTCTCTTCAGAGCACCCGGTAGGCTGCTTCTGTCCCACAGAGAGGGAGCCGTCTTGGTCACTGTATTTTTCCCTTTGGCCAGCCAGTCCCACCTGCCTGGCTTGCTTTGCCCTGACCCTTCAGGGGCCAGCAGTAGTTCTGAGATGCTACCGGACAAAAGCACAGTGAGCCCAGGTGAGAAAGATGCCCGAGTTGACAACAGTCCCCAGCCACTTGCTGAGTTCCCTGTATCTCAGATTCCCGGCCTCAGACCTTGTTTAGCAGCTCGCAACACCTCTCAGCTCAGCTCTGGGATCTCCGGGAGCTTTCCAAGCTCCACTCATGATGACTGCCTCTTCAACTCTGTCTCTCGAATCTTGAACTAAACCTGCCTCCAGCTCATGCCTGCCCAGATGTGCTTGGTCCCCTCCCAATTCAGCTCTTCAATGGCTCCTGGTTTCTTACCATAGTTCCCTGCACTTTGCCATATACCTCCTTGTACTGTCTGAACCAATTCGCATCAAGTCGGGTCGGGGAAAGCCCTGTGGGACTTACCAGCTAACCTGATACTTTGCAGGTGTGGAGTGGGGACAGAGTTGGGTCAGGCAGAAGCTGAAATAGCCGGAGGATAGGGAGGGCAGCTGGACATGCAGCTACCCAGGAGGCGAGCCCAGGAAGTCCAGCTTTGGTGTGGAGTCCGCAGGGTGAGCTCAGACTGGACACAGGTGACGCAGCCGAGGAGGCGAAAGCCTGGGAAAGGTGGCTCGGAGGGAAGTGGGGAGTGAAAAGCCGAGACTGAGGCCAGTGCAGCAGCTGCAGGTCCCTGGCTCTCACTTCTCTCAACTGGGAACCCGCAGGAGACACAGCTGCGCGTCTCCAGTCTGACTTGAGTATGCCACACAGTGATGCCCCAGCTTTGAGTGTCACCTTGATGCCAGCTTTTGGGCTGCTCAGGCCCACGCTCTGAACCCCTCTGCTCACTTGTGTGCTCCTCGCTTTTCCCCACAAGCCCAGACTTTTCTCCCAGCCCACGCTGCTCGACCTCTGACCCCAGGCTGGGGCTGCGGTTGCCCTGCTGAGACCAAGGGCAGTGCCTCAGCCCCCAGGAGAGGCCTTGCTGTAGCCTGCGACTGTCCTCAGACCCTCTTGGTGCTCAGTCTGACATCGCCTTTCACCGAACCTGGCGAGGACACACACATGCATGCACACACACCTACATGTTTGCTTTTGGCTGACATGTCAGCTGCTTTCTGGAGTTCTGCTTGGGTTGTTTTTGGCACCCAGTCTGGTAGCTGTGTTCTTGATTCATGACCTCTCAGGGCTAATGTTGCAGGGCTGAGGCCATGAAAAATGTGCAGGCAGGGGGCCTAGTCCACCTTGTTTACCACTGAATCCTTGCTGCCAGCACATAGTAGGTACCTGATAAATATGTGAACAGGGGCCTGGCTTTCTGACAGGGAGGTGGGTGGTCTCAGGGTCAGGGCCCTGATACCCGCCTCCCATGCTGCTTACATGTACACCTGTGAGTGGTGCACACTCAACACCAGGTGTGTCCGAGGCACTGAGACAGGTCTTAGATCTCAGAACCCTGCGTCCTTCTCCATCTGACTCTGCAGTTGGCATTAGCACCCTGCTTGTTCATGCTCTCATCTTCCCATATGCCAGTGCGGGGGAGAACTCTCCTGGAAAGACCGTGTTCTGTTAAAACACCAGTGCTTTGGGGAAATGTGTGCTGTGCCAACATGAGCCTGGTTCAGGTACTTGGTCAGAAGAGAGGTCACTCAGTTTTTTGCTACTCGTTTGCCAATGCGGCCATTCTGGGCACGTGATGTCAATTAAAATTTATCAGGAGAATTTGCCGGGTTAGCTAGCCAGGTGGTGAGTTGTCACCGGTGTCTTCTGGTTGAGAGGTATAGAAAGCAGGCCTTTTCTACCCCATGGAAGACTGAGCTCAGTCAGGGGTGTCTGGGAGGATGGGGGGTGCTCCCATGTTCTGAGCCTACAGAGATACTGGGCCAGGGGGGAACATAGATAGTAGCCAGAGCCAGAGCGCAGGGCAAGGTCACGGAGGTCAGCGGGGCACTGGTAGTGTCCTAGAGAGAAAGCTCAGACCCTGCGATGCACACACCCTTCTCCCATCCCACCCCCACCCCCCCACTGCAGCCTGGCCCTTCTCAAAGTCAAGGTGAACTTCCTGAGGAAATGAGCCACGGAAGAGCCCAGAGAAGAGAGGCAGCTCTCACTAGCACAGTCACCCTGCTTCTCAGGCACCCCTGAAAGTTCACCTGTAGGCAGTTTTCTGCAAACCACATTATTTTGTGGGTGCCCATGAGATAGTGTGTGATTTAAATGAACACTCAGGACACCTCTCTCTCAGGTGACTGATTCCTCTGTCACTGTGATGTTGGGATATAATAAGAAGTATGTGTTTGGTCTCTGTCCCCAGTTCCTGGCTGTTCTAAAACGCTGACGTTGTCCTGAGCGGTAAAGGTGAGAGGAGCAACACCTGCGTTTATGCCGATGAGAGGGCTTCTGGAGGGCGGAGGTGTCATCCATGTGGTTAAACGGTTGGAACTTTCAGTCCCTCCCACCCTACCTCTAGGGAGGGGAGAAGGGCTGGGCATTAAGTTTACTACTAATGGCCAATGGTTTAATCAATGTAAAGGAACTTCCATTAACTCCTAAATGAAGGGGTTTAGGGAGTTGTAACCACTGGGGTGCTGGGAGGGTGGTGCACCCAGAGAGGGAACGGAATCTCTGTGCCCCATACCTGGCTATGTGCACCTCTTCCATTTGGCTGTTCCTGCCTGTAGTCTTCGTAATAAACTGGTGATAGTAAGCAAAGCGTTTCCCTGAGTTCTGTGAGCCATACAGAAAACTATGGAGCCTGAAGAGAGGGGTCTTGGGAACCCCAATTTGTAGCCAAGTCAGACAGAAGTGTGGGAAATGGGGGGGGCCAGTCTTGTGGTTGGTGTCTAAAGAGAAGCAATCTTACCCTGCGGGGCCGGTGCTAACTCCGGGTAGCGTCAGAATTGCTTAACGTGAGGGAAAACCCCACACGTGTGGTGTCAGAAGTGCTGTGAGTAGAGGAAACGGTTTTTGCTTTAGTTATGTAAATAGCAACCCCAACACATTTGTCCACTTTGTGGCTGAATTTTTGAATCAAGCTTCCCTTTTGTAAGGTTAGCGGGTGGACAAAAATCCACAGGGGTGACGTTGCATCACGGACGTCGGCAGGACTGACGGAGGGGGGGCAGTTGCACTCGTAGCCGAGCCCATACCTCAGTGTGCACAAACGTGTGGGAACCACCACCGCTGAAGGCCCCCTCTGGAGTCTGAGTGCAGTCAAAATTGACTCCTTCACGTAGAGTTGCGTGTTTGGCCTCAGAAAGTCAGAACCTGCTGACACCAAGGATTGCCGGATTGGCTTTCAGAAGGGAGACAACTATGAACTTGGGTTAGCAAGGTCATCAGCCTCTGAGGGCCGCAGCCAGAATGACAGTTTGAACACGGAGCCACAGAGACTTTAATCGGGTCAGTGTGATAAAGGCTGGAATCTGGGTTCAGCCAACTGCGGCACGAGCACCTTGCACAGAGCGCGGGCTGTCCGGCTCCAGAATCCCATGACTCACTGTAGTTATGTCATGCCCGTCTCGTCTGACAGCTCCGACCTGAAGGGCGAGCCCTAGTGGCTCAGCGCCTCCAGGAGCCAGGCAGGGCTCAGCGACTCCGCTCTGCCTATCCAGTTCTGCGGCAATGTTGGGAGAATTCCCAGGGCCGTCGCTGCACAGCCCACGGTCACGGCAGGAATGAGAGTGGCTCGTGCGCTGCACAGGTGGGTGGACGCCTCCAGGGTTTGGGCGTGGTCACCAGTGGTCCCTGTGATCGCCCAGCTCAACTGAGAAAATGGACAAAGGATTTGGAGAGACACCTTACCGAAGAAAACATGGATGGCAAGTAAACCCATGAAAAAATTTCAGTTGGGTTGATTACATTAATATTATATAGAAATATTTGTAAACTACATATCCAACAAAAAGGCTTGTATTTCAAATCTATATTCCCATATACTTAGTCCCCCTTGGAACTTTGTGGCAACAATTTCTACAGTGAAGTGGCACAAGGTAACGACGATGTTAAGATACCAAAGAGGAGACTAAAGTGTATATTTGCTTGTTAAGAAATACATATATATAATGTGCCCACAGTCACGGACAGCTTCACAATAGGGATGCACTCTGAGAAATGTGTCGTCAGGCAGTTTCGTTGTGTGAACATCACAGAGCGTGTTTACACAAACCTAGACGGTGTGGCCCGTACACACCTAGGCTGCGCGGCGCGGCCTACCGCTCCCAGGCCGCGAGCCTGCTCTGCGTGCTCCTGCAGCGAGCGCTCGCGATCTAAGGATCACCAGAGAAAACGATCCGATCCAGCGCCGTGGTAAACAGGAGACACGCGAGGCTGCTGCCGGCATCACACACATGCTGTTTCACGCAGACATTTTTTTAACAAGCAGAAAGATTGCATTCTAAAACAATGATGAAAAGCACAGCATAGTAAATACGGGGTGGGGCAAAGGTAGGTTTACAGTTGTTCATAAAGAAAATAATACAATCATTAAGAAATAATAATGCGCCCTGGCTGGTGTAGCTCAGTGGATTGAGCGCGGGCTGGGAACCAAGCGGTCCCGGTTCGATTCCCAGTCAGGGCACATGCCTGGGTTGCAGGCCAGGTCCCCGTGAGGGCCATGTGAGAGGCAACCATACATTGCTATTTCTCTCCCTCTCTTTCTCCCTCCTTCCCCTCTCTCTAAAAATTTAAAAAAAAAAAAAAAAAAAAAAGAAATAATAATGCAAAAATAAACTCTGTGTTTCGCGCACTCACAACTGTAAACCTACTTTTACGCCATGCTGCATGTAAACCAGTATCGTTGCGATTTTATTGAACATAATTGTGTGTGCTGTACTTTTCTATGACTGGGAGTGCAGGTTTGTTTACACCAGCATCACTGTGCACCCAAGGGCGCTGCATGGCACTATGACGTTATGACAGCTGCTCTGTCACTAGGTGACAGGAGCTTTTCAGCTCCATTGTCATCTGCTGGGACCACCATCGCACATTCAGTCCGTCGTCAGCCAAAACCTCACTGTGTGGCACATGACCGTGTGTGTGCTTTGCGGTGAACATACAGTTTACAGATATTTTCTCCTAGTCCGTAGGTTTTCTTCTTTATTTTTGTAGTAGTGTATTTTGAAGGACAGAAGTTGAAAATCTTTTTTTTTTTTTTTTAAAGATTTTATTTATTTATTTTTAGAGAGACGAGAAGGGAGGGAGAAAGAGCAATGTATGGTTGCCTCTCACATGGCCCTCACTGGGGACCTGGCCTGCAACCCAGGCATGTGCCCCGACTGGGAATCGAACCGGGACCCTTTGGTTCCCAGCCCGCGCTCAATCCACTGAGCTACACCAGCCGGGAGAAGTTGAAAATCTTGATGAAGATGTTAAGGTCAGCATACTGATTTTTATCTTTTAGAGCTTGTGGTTTTTCGTGTACTATTTAGGAAATCTTTGCCAAATCCAAGACCACGAAGAATTTCTTCTATCTTTTCCTCTAGTCATTTTATAGTTTCAGTTTCATTTAGATCCATTTTAGTTTTTGTATATAGTGTGAGGTAAGGGCCTAGATTCAGCTATTTTTTTTTCAAGATCCCCGGTGCTGCGAGTTAGTATTCTGTTTTCTCCCCACCACACTTCCATCTCCACTTCTTCATGAAACCACCACCCTGTTCCAGTCACAGATGTCTCCTAGGCTATTCACCCTCTGACCTCCTGTGGCACACCCAAGCACTTGGTGGGAACAGAGGACTCCCACAGGCCTCTTTGAATGCCCTGGAGCCCCATCTGGCATTGATCATGGAGGCAAAGACTAGACGGCATCCTTCTGAGGCCATTTCATTCCTGATGGCTATTTAGTTCTAGGGGCAATTTGTCTTCCCAGACATCCGTCTCCTTCAGTGCCAAAGGGCCTGGAATTCCCCACTGGGAGAGCTAACCAGACCCTTAGCATTCAAAGACCTAGTGGACTCTCAATTAGCCCGACATTCTATTGGCACTTGCAGAAACCCATGTGTGTGGGAGGCAGGCTGCCTTTCCGAGTGGGGGCAGGGGTTATTGTCTTCATACCAGGGGTGGGGAAACTGAGGTTTCATAATATTCAGTGACTTGCCCAAATCACTCAACTGGCTTATCACAGAATGTCTTCACTCCGGGGTTCAGAAGGGACCAGGCTCAGACCTTCTACTCCCGCACCAGTGGTTCCCATCCTGTAAATGCTACAAGTTGCATGTGGAATTTTCCTGTCAACAAGACAAACTGCAGCCTCCACATTCTTTCACGGTTTCAAAGAAAAGCAACTTCAATGGATGAAGGGTTTTAAAGGGTATATTTATAAGGTCTTGGGTTCAAGTTCAAGCACTAGGTTTAGGAGAGGTTGGTTTTCCCTTTTTCAAATGGATCTAGGCTTTATTTTTTCCTTCTGCCTTTCCTAGGTCCAGAAAAAGATTCAGGGGGCAACTTATAGCACTAAGTCTGTGGAGGAGAGAAAGTAGGTGGTCTGATGTGTGCATCAGGCCCTCCAAGATGCCTCGCTGTCCCCATCAAGATGCAAGTTTCTCAGCCTGGTATTCTCCACCTGGCCCATTTCCAACCCGGGCCTCTTTCCCTGGCCCTTTTGTCAACCTTCTGTCCACCTAGCCAGGCTGATTGCCTCAGAGACACCCACGCCCTTCCCCTTTCCCCAGCTCTGCATGCATAAGTGCCCCTGCACCTGGCCCCCTTAGAAGTAGCATGGGTCCCAGTTTCTCTTAGCTGGATGGGCCTGCTCCTGCTCTGGCACCCTCAGGCCTGGCTGCCCTCACGTGTATGTACTAAGACTGTCTTTGAGGCTCAGTCTTGCAAAACCTCTTCCTCTATGGCCTGAAACTGGTAATTAGACCAAATCCCATTTTTCTCTGCATAGCTTTCCCATGTATCTTACCTCCACACCTAGACTGTAAGCTCCTCCTGGGCACAGACAGGTCTGATCCTTCCTCATTCCATCAAACCTCCTCAGCACCTGGCATCATCCATGCTGCACCAATCTGTATGAATCACTTCAATTTGATTTGCCTGGGTCTAATTCTTGGCAGGAAGATGGGAGGTTTGCCAGCTGCAGTTTATAGTTTTCCTATGAATTCTGGAAAGGAAACAGGCCATGGTGGCAGAGAGTTGCATACTGCTCTCCCAGCTGGAGGCTTGAGGTTAATAGAAGCTGGTGCTCATCTCTGAAAGCGAGAGAAGTGAGGGTCCACGGAAGAGAAGTCCTGAGCTCAGAACCAGCCCTTCCACCACTCAGGAGTGCCCCTGCTCACAGAAACTTCTTTGCTTCACACACACAGAGGGCATGGGGTTGCACAGCACGTGCACGAATGGTCCACGTGCCAGGCTCTAGGAGAGTGTGCCCTGTCCTCCAAGCTGTGCTGCCTGGGAAAGGATCTTCCTGTACCACAGAGGGGCTTCTAGGGGGCTCAAGGATGACTCAGGCACAGTCTTGGCTCTCAGTAAACTCGCCGCCTGACAGGGCGGGTGACGCATGAACACACTTGAGCATGACGATGCAAGTCCTTGACCATCACTAAAGGCAAGATCTCTTTAAGATGAGACTTCCAGAAGGGTAGGAACCGAAGAAGGAAATTTCAGGAGGAGGGCTCTGTGCGAGCAAACGCAAGGAGTTGGGATCCATGCGGGTCAGGCTCAGACGACAGAACAGAGAGCGTTGCTTGGGTAGAGGCTGAGACCAGACCTTGGGACCAGTCTGTACGACTCCTTGAAAGCCAGGAGATGAAGTAGAGTGGTGGTTGCCAGGGGCCTGGGGGAGGGGGAGGAGTTAGTGGGTACAGAGTCTCAGCTTGGTGAAATGAGAAGAATTTTGGAGTTGGAGGTTTTGGTGGTGATTGCACGACAATGTGATTGCTCTTAATACCACTGAACTGGACACTTAAAACTGGTTCAGATGGTCAATTGTATATTAAATGTACAATATTTTAAAAATTATTGATGCCTTGGCTGGTGTAGCTCAGTGGATTGAGCGCGGGCTGGGAACCAGAGGGTCCCGGTTCGATTCCCCGTCAGGGCACATGCCTGGGTTGCAGGCCAGGTCCCCGTGAGGGCCATGTGAGAGGCAACCATACATTGTGGTTTCTCTCCCTCTCTGTCTCCCTCCCTTCCCCTCTCTCTAAAAATAAATAAAAATAAAAATCTTGGGACTTCCTAAGATGGCGGCATAGGTGAATGCACCGTACCGCCTCGCACAGCCAAACAAGGGGAAAAAACAGAAATCTACACATCCAAAAACAGCCAGATCTGACAGAAAATCATATTGAGAGGAAGTCCGACAACCAAAGAATTGGAGAAAATACATTCATCAAGTTTGGTGAGCCAGAAGGTGCAGAGCGAAGGGAGAGCGCTCGGCGACTCCGCGGCGAGCAGGTGAGCAGACGGCAGGTCCGCGGTTGGAGGGGCGGTTCCCCGCGGGGCTGAAGCTCACCCAGACGGGGACAGACTGAAGCTCAGTCTGCGCCCGGCTCATCCAGACCCAGCGGGGCCGAGAGACCGGTGGACTCAGCAGGTCTGCATTCGTGTGCAGAGAGAACCTGGGGGAAGGCGGGGCGCAACTCAACGGCAGATCGAGAGCAGGCGAGGGGGTGGAGTCCGCGGCCGGAGGAACGCCGGGGCCTCACAGGAAAGTTTGCTGGGGAGACTCTCGGGGGATTGGAGCTGGGCAGCCCGTCCACCGACCCCGGAGCGACCCCCGGAGCCAGCGCAGAGGGGCCCGAAGTGCTTGCAGGAGGCGGTGTGGGTGCGGAGAGCAGAGAAGGCGCCATTGTGCGCTCAGGCCCCGCCCC
>PVJI01006279.1:65867-88217 GCA_004026765.1 Micronycteris hirsuta | reverse complement strand
CCAACCTCCCTCCCCCCCCTTAGTTCTGTTCATGTGTCCTCTACAGTGATTCCTGAAAACTCTTCTCCCCATTGTCCCCTCCCCCCTCTCCCCTGTCTATTGTTAGACTGTTCTTAATTTCAGTGTCTCTGGTTATGTTTTGCTTGCTTTCTGCTTTTGTTGGTTATGATCCAGTTAAAGGTGAAATCATAAGGTATTTGTCCCTCACTGCCTGGCTTACTTCACTTAGCATAATGCTCTCCAGTCCCATCCATGCTGTTGCAAAAGGTATAAGCTCCTTCTTCCTCTCTGCTGCGTAGAATTCCATTGTGTACAACCACTGTGGAAAACAGTATGGAACTTCCTCAGAAAAATGAAAATGGAACTGCCTTTTGACCCAGTAATTCCACTACTGGGATTATCTCCAAATTTATTTTTTTACAGTCTTCTCTAAGTTGGCAGGGAGCAAGTCTATGCTACCATGTCCTTGTGCCAAAAACCTTGGTGTCATCCTTCATTCTTCCTTCTCACACTGCACATTGAATTTCTCACCACGCGTGGCGATACCCTATCCCCTTTTAAATATGTCCAGAATCAAGTTCACCTATCCACTCTCACTGTTACCAGGTAGAACCCACCACCACCTATTGCCTGAGTTCATTTATTTCCTTAAGAATCCCCCTGCCTTCCATCCAGGAAATTCAACAAGAGAGTCTCACAGAGCAGCCAGAATAACCCCTTAAAAGGCAAATCCAGTCACAAATTTATGTAATTAAAATTTTACAATGGTTTAAAACTGTTCTACCTCACTCTGACTAAAAACCAAAACATTTACCATAACCTATAAGATATTGCTTATTCTACCCCCATCCTATACCTCTCATTTCATGTCCTACTTTTTTTCTTTTAATCATTCACTGTGCCCTCTACTCTCCGTATTCTTTCTGAAATACATCAACAATGTTCCCACCACAGTGCCTTTGCATGTGCTATTCCAGGGCCTGAAACACTTTTCCCAGCTAGATCTACATGGCGCACTCCCTTATTTTGTTTAGGTGTCTGCTTTTTATCAATGATCAGACAAGGCTTTCATGATTATGCTTTCTGAGCTAAAACTACACATATAGTCCATCCTTAACCTTCATAACCCTCACTGTCTGACATAAGAATTTACTTTAAGTATCTATTTTCTTCCACTAGATGCAATTTCCACAACTACTCCACTTGAATGCAAGTTACTCATTACTCCATTCCCAGATCTTAGCATACCGTAGGCATAAATAAATATTAGTTGAATGAATGAATGAATGAAGTGTCTACTCTATCCACACCACTAGCTCAAACTTTCACACATACTCAGATTTTCACCAAAACTCTTCCAATTCTTATTATCTATTATCTAAAGTGTTCCTCTTTGGAGCTAAAGATTTATAATGCTTTCTTTTCTTACATTCTATGTGGCCATGTGATGAGAAGAATAAGGCAAAAAGATTTCCTGAAACGACGCTTCTGGATAGAATACATTTTACATCTTCAGGCTTTTATTTCTATTATTATATTTTCTTCATCTGAATTCCTTGTGGAACCTTTGGCATTGTGCTCACTTGTGACCAAAGATCTACTCACGCACACTGTTTAGGGCAGCCAAGAACAAAACCTCGAAGAATGACAATAACGTTGCATGCTTCTAAAATCAAAACATGCTTTATATCATTATGCATTGCAATAACTTGAATGGAAGTCTCTTCCCTATTTATTGACGTTAGCTCCCCTTAACTAGGGACATCCCAAAAGGTGGTTGGTTTAAAATCTTGATGCATGATTAAAGAGGAGGAAACCTGTATGAGCAGAAGATAAAAATAGACAAGTCTTGTTTTATTCTGACATTTCAGCTCGCAGCTCCAGCCCTCTTCTGGGAAAACAAGTATCAAACAGGAGGACAGTGGCTCTGTTCCTTGTTTTTCATCCACAGGGACCTGCTGATGGCTGCCAACACTTGAACAATTTAAAGAGCCCGACCTCTCTGCCCTAAAAGCACTTCAGTGAATATGCAAAAGTCTCCGTGAGGACGCCAGTGTTTGGAAAGATAATGGTAAAATGATGATTGAGGCTCAATAGTTATCACCTCTTTCAAGTTCTGGCACTGACATTTCTGCTATTAAGCAGTTTGACCATGAACATAATATTGAGAAAACTGAACACCAGAGGCCAAGGTCTTAATAAGAGAGGGCCGTTTGTGTTTTCGCATTCCACCTTTGTCCGAAGACAGTCTTTCCATTCTTCATACCGACGACTATTAAAAGGGGGTATATGGCCCGGGAGTAAGCAGGAGCCCCTGGAAAGAACCCTGAAAGGAAAGACAAGAGACCAAACATCTTTCATTCTCCTCTTCTAACTTTTAACTGATGCTTCCTAAATCACTGGAGTGCTGAGTGATTTCAGTTCTTATCTGGAGAATGCGAAAGATTACGTCTGTTTCCCACCTCTCAAAGATATTTGCTAAGAATGAGCAAAGTTAGTGTTGCCTCACGACTCGAGATAGTTTAAAATAGACGTCTCAGCTGCGGTGTTGGCATAGAGACGGATTCATTCCCGTATCTCGTATTGTCCAGCTCAAACAGGAAGCAATGAAGTCCCCATCTACCACTCCACTTAGGTAACCATGCAAAGAGCGTGAGCCTCCAACTTTGCAGTAGATTTGGTGGTAAGAAAGTACCAAGCGGGAAAAAAAATGTTTTTTTAAGACTGTCTTCCTAGAATTATAGGTCTTACTAAGAGGTGACTTGAGCAAGTCATTACTAATATTGCCATTTTTGTTTGAAGCAACTGAAACTCAGAAGAGTTAAATATGCTGCCTAAGATGGCAATGCAAGTAAGTGGTAGAAATAGCAAACTACCTGATGCAGAGATAATTCTGCCTCACCTCTTTTTGTCATGTCTCTCCGTAATTTCTCCCTCAAAGTCTTAGGCCTTTCATTCAATCTCCCTCCCTTTGGGTACCTCCATCCACAGACAAATATGAGATGAAACCATTACACATAAATTTATAAACCTTAACGAACTATGGCCAGAGGTAGGCCAAGTCTCAAGGTTATAAATTTCAGCTTTAAATGTGCATATCCCATATCTTTGTTTTGCTAGTTATAATCAAATAAGTCTTTAAGCCCTAAACTCAGAAAAAATTCACCAAGAGCTAAATTCTATTAGTGAACCCCCCAAAACCAACAGTAAAATAACAAAATGAAAGGATACTTTTCAGAGAAGGCAGGGAGTGAGAGGCGCAGGGCACAGGGAAAGTTTTCTGAGATCTGAATACGGTGTTTGTTAACGAGGACTCTTTTTACATGGGTGTTAAACCCTGTGAAAATTCTTATATTTTATGGACTTGTCTTTACATTATACAAAGTAAAGAATAAAAATTTATATAATATCCTCTGCTGAAAATGCACGGTTTGAGATGAGAGCATGCAGAGAAGGTGCTTTTCCTATAAACTAGTGTGCTCTTTTGCGCAAGAAAGACTCATAAAAGTTTATCTATTTAAATTTCACAGACTGCACTTTTAGGGTCTTTCAACTTTCCGGGAGATAGCTATTTTAAATATCTTTGAAAGAGCCGCATATTTATCTGCAAACGATCTTCCTTGAATAAGACAAAGGCAAAGCATCAGAGGCCTCTTTCCTGCAGACAACACAGGATGCAACATCTTCCCTCCCACCTTAGCAGAGGTAGGAAAGTTCCACGGTGCTCTACGGGGACACATTCATCAGCTGCTAATCAGGATGGGTTCTGTGTGACATGGACAACTGTCTAACAAGAGCTGGGAGAAGAGTGTCATGTCTTTGACAAGGAGGAGACAAGTGAACAGCCATCAGATGGTAATGATTTCTGTCACAGGCAACAGGCCATAAACAGATGGCAGGAAGTGTCTTAGAGTTGAAAGGTTCCATTGTTTGCCCTTAATCTCTAAGCTATCTGGTCCTCTCCCTTCTTCTTTGACAAATATGATGTTTTATTCTTTTTTTTTTTTTGATGCAAGACAGTACTCGTGGTCCCTTTAAGTCTAAAGTGATGTAGGTAAGCAAGTGTTGAGACATTCCTTTAGATACATTCAAACTATGGGACTAACTTACACTACAAATCTTTTTTAAAAAAAGATTCCCATATCAAATAGGCAGTTCATGGAAAGAAATAGGAGTATCATGAAAAAAAAAAAACACTGCTAACATCAGAGAATGTTTACAAGCAATTCTCAAATCTAGAGATCATTTAGTTTTCTTGAATATATTAATGTTTTATAAACTGGTAATATCAGGGTTTTTGCCCTTAAATATGTCCAGAATGTTGTATATCATATGATGGCAAATAACTTTAACATTCACTTTTCAACTGATATATCTTCCTACTCGTACAATTCATTTCAGGGGCATAACTTGTTTTCTTTGCTAAGATTTCATTTCCTCCCATCTCAGAATTTGATGAAATCTATTTCTTAGTTCCTCGTCTCCCAGTGAAATCTGACAAGTATTAGACCAAATGTAGCTGTCCCATATGAAGTAATTCATTTCTGTCAAAGATTAGACATTATTTTTTTCTTGACACAAGATGACTGATACTGTTCTGTGATATTCCAGAGGCGCAACTTAACCGCTTAAGGGCTAAGACTCATTTTAAGAAATGTATTTCACTCAGAAGATTTGGTTTTATCTTGGTGGGTTAGAAGACAGGCATATCAGAAAGAGGCAGTGCAATAGGAGTAAAAAAATAATGCAAAATTAATGTCATTTTGGGCCAAAAACAGTTATAGGGTAATTCTATAGGTTTTAAAAGGGGTTTAAATCATATGTCCCTTCTGTATTGTGTTGGGACATGGCTGTTCTCACAGTGTGAGTTCAGCATCTCCAGCAACAGGAGGGCAGACTTCATTCTACCTACCCAAGGTAATGTCAAAGATTAATCATCTTTGACAATATACTGAAACCGATGGATGATACGCTTTATTGCCCCATTCAAATTTCAAAGGGAGGGAACCCAGATGAGGCAAAGAACCCTACAAGATGGACCTCATGCTCTTTTTTCCCTGAGATATATGTATTTTTTTTAAGATTTTATTTATTTATTTTAGAGAGAGGGGGAAGGGAAAGAGACAGAGAGGGGGAGAAACAGCAATGTATGGTTGCCTCTCACATGGCCCTCACTGGGGACCCGGCCCGCAACCCAGGCATGTGCCCTGACGGGGAATCGAACCGGGACCCTCTGGTTCCCAGCCTGCGCTCAATCCACTGAGCTACACCAGCCAGGGCCCCTGAGATATAGTTTTTTAAGCAACCTTAATTATTTGAAAGGAAATGGGATTCTTTAAAGCTATAAGCTGCTTCCTCTCGCCTAGAGTGTTCAGCTAAGGAGATGGCAGGGAAGTCTGTCTGTCTATCCACATTCCTACAGTGACCACGAAAGTTCAGTTTGATACTCTCTTACAGGGTGGACTTTACTTGAAAAAAAAAAAAAAAGGTCTTAGCGTCAAACAAAAACAAATAAGCAGTTATCTGGAAAAATATCAAAATTGTAAAATCTAGCTGTGGAAACCACTCCACGTCAGGAGGAGTCCTTGGGAAGAGTGACAGAGCCAGTCACCAAATAACAGCCACCCTTCCCTCCACTCTTATTAACGACTGTGCGGCATCATTCACTGTCCTGGCAGTCAGTCTCTTCATGTCCGGAATGAGAACAATAAATACAGAATCTTTTTTAATTCCTATAAGGACAATTTTGCAAATCAACTCAGACTTCAGGTGCAGGAGACAGCTCTGGAGAATTTACAGGAGGTAGACAGGCAAACGCTCTACAACAGAGGTCTCAGGCAGCTTCTGGCTGTCTGTATGGCCATAAAATCTCAGAGAAATGATGGAGAAGAAATGGGATTATCTTAGAATCAGAAAGGTCATTTTGATTTTTTGCGACTAGGTATAGCATGATTTGAAGGCATAAAGTGATGTCTTAATGACTTCTTTAAACTATGAATAGATCATGTAAGGGTACTAGGGAGAGAAGATCATATCGAGGGCTTACTACAGTTAGATATTGCATTAGTCACTTGCATATATATTACCTTATTTAATCCTCAAAAAAATAAAAATAAAACAACTCAAACATCTAAGTACAGACAAGAAAATAGAGACCAGATTACTGAGGTCCCTCTGGAACACAGTGGAAAGGAATGAAAGGCTGGCACCTAAATTCCAACTCGCGTCTAATTTCTGATTTCCTAAATGGACAGTGTCTACAGCACACTTCCATGCTTCATAGAACTGCATAGTGTGCTACGAATGGAAGTTCATCACAAGGGACGTCTAGGCCCTGCAGGCCGTCTCTCCAGCTAGGTTTCTAAGGCTTTCTGTTGGTTCAACAGCGCCCCCTATAGGTAGCTTCCCATACCACTTCTCTCCCTCAGCAGCTAGCTCAAGGGCTGTGCGCCAGCTCTGATTTGGCACAACTTAGCCAACTTGGCTGCATCCACCAAGCAATGGGCTGCAGTCACACAGTCTCCAATCAATCTGAATCCTAAACCTGGAGAAGACTCACTTTCCTGAAAGTTTGTTCCTTGACTACTCTTCCTCAGCCCTTCTTTAGTGTGCTCTTTCATCGTTCCTTATTTACTTCCTTGTAAACCATGAATAATTTCTACCTTAAACCCACCCTTGTCAAAATTCAAAACAATCTAGACCGTATATCAACAGCTGAAAATACAGAAGCAGGACCTCATTCATTTACTCCATAATTCATTCACTCATTTAACAAATAGTTCATGGCCAGTTCCTCTGCACCAGGCACTGTTCTAGAAGTCTGAGAACAAACCGTGAACACAACGAAAACAAGATTCTGAAATTTTGTATCTTATATCATATCAGAGAAGATACAAGAAAGACTATCACCAAAAGGAAATATCAAAACTTTGGTATGATGTTAATTGGCTTAGCATATATGAGAGGAAATGCACTTCAAATAAATTATTAATATTACAGGTACGTTCTAAGAGGCCCTTTTTTGCTTTTAGTTGCCTAAAAGTCATGCATGCAACATTCTAAAACAGCTTAACTGAAATTAAACACATCTCAACTATTATCACCAGGACATACAGCTTCATGTTTTTTGAAATCTCTTTTTTAATAAAAATTATTTACAGTATTTTTTGTCCTAGGTCAATTTTACTATTGTTTATCTTTTATTTACTTTCCAATTACAGTCTATATTTAGTATTATTTTATATCCATTTCAGGTGTACAGCACAGTGGCTATACAATCACATATTTTAGAGAGTGTTCCTCCCAATATTTCTAGCACCCACCTGGCCCCATCCATAGTTATTACAATATTATTGGCTATATAACCTATGGTGTACTTTATATCTGCATGATTATTTCATAACCACCAATCTGTACTTCTCAATCCCTTTGCCTTTTCCCACCCAACCCCCCAACTGTCCTAGCTCAATTTAAAATACTAGTTAATACTAGTTATTCAATTAATAATCTGTATGTCTTTGAGAAATAGTCAGTTTGCCAGATGTAAAGCTCAATTAGTGATTGTATCTACACAAAACTTTTCAACTCCACTACACATATCTGAAAAAACCTAAAACACCAAAAACACAAAATAGCAAAACTTCACTATGCATCCCATATTTGGCCTAATTCACGTGAAACAAGAGAACGCAATATCCTTAGGATAATATATTGGTCTTGGTAAAAGTCAACCTCTTCTTAGCCTTCTGAGTTCTTGTATAATGCAATGAGAATTCGAACGTCAGATCTGGTTAGTTATCCTTATCTCTTCACCCGGTTAACTAATTCACTGCCATTTAAATTGAACTTAGCTTGGAGCTTCCCCTGCACATGCATGACTTGACATTTACACTCATTAAATTTCAAATTCCACCCCTGAACCCTTCAGAAAAGGACTGTCTGCAAAACAGCTAGATTTTTTGTCATTGTTGTAGTCACTCTATTAATTTTATTTCCAACTGTAAACTTGACAACATCTACTTTAACAATACATTAATACTAGTTGTGATAAATGTTAATCGTCATAACCTCAGAGTTAAGGAGACTACATTTTTTTGTACTCAGAGAAAAAGTTAAAAAGAATCCTAAAATTCCAATAAAATGTTCCTATTTTAGAAGTTTATAATATTATATAGAATTCAAATTTATGAACAACAGGGAGGCAAAAATGAGAAAGTGCTATCTAACTTCAGTTAATTTTTGTAATTACTAACATGATTTATCTTCTATGAATCTGTGATGTGCTGTAGCTAATGAACTATTCTGTACAACGATTTTGAAAATGTATCATTGAAGCTCCTGTGTGCTGTTCAGTGACTGCTGTGGTTACAATACATTTTTCTGTGTGTGACATTTAGCAATGTTTAATTTTAAAATTTTAATTAAAAACTCATTGAAATGCAATTTGTATTTTCTCTTTTCGGAGCAGCTGCTGGCCAGCAACAACACTCACAATCCAAGAAAATATAAGTTTATCTATTTTGGTGATTTACGAGATGGGAGATTATCTGGTTATTTTAAAACTCTTTTCCTAATAAATTTAAAATTAATCTTAATCCTGTTCAAATAACTGATATCTTGTCCCCATTATTCCTAACACAAACACACACACACATTCGATCAACTGGCAAGATGAAGAAATGTTTCATTTTTCCCTCTGGTAAAAATGGTCATTAAACAATTTTTATTTTTGTTTGAACATATATTTTTGTTCCAAGTTTTTGGTCCTACAACACACATTTAAAATGTTTTCATGCCAGACTAGGTTTTGCTGCTATTGATACTATATTTCCCATCAGTTCCCTTTGAACACATTATATATACCAGCTGAATTTTATTTTATAGTGTTCTTAATACTGGAGCAGTTGATTGCCCCTTAGAGGTCTTCTGTGGAGCCATGGTTTACTAACAATTAGCTTTAAAAATCTGCCACACATAAAAATATTAATGCTTAGTTTACATACACTCCCCTGGAGAAAGAGGGTAAAATTAAACCTTCTCCCCCGGAGATAACTCTGCCATCATCACCTGTTCACTACTCAATGTCGAAAGCCGTTGTTCTCTGGCCTACCTGGTAGAAAAAAATAATGTGCCCTTTTATTACAACAGTTCTGTGCACACTGCTTTACCTAAAGCTTCACTTCCATGCACTCACATGCACACACACACACACACACTCACACCTACATACCACTGAAGGCTGCCAAAGGGCAATATTTGTAGCAGGAAGGGACAACATAGACCCTTCTAGAATTTGTCTCCAGTTCCCCTGGAAAGGTAGCCGTATTGTGGCCCAAGCAAACAGAATTCCTTCCCAACACTGTTGCCTGAAAATATTAAGTATAGAAACAGGGACACACTCCCAAAATAGACAACCTCCAAGCCCACCCTCAGCCATTAAAAACACTTTGCATGCTGTGTGACTCTTAGAAGAGAAAAACTACCTTAAATGGATTATTTGCCACAACTTTTAAAATTTACCGTGTAAATAGAATCGCTATTCAACCTGCTTTTTCTTTTTCTAAGTATGAACATGAGCAAGATTTTGTATCTTTAAAAAATTTAATAAAACACTGGAGAGGATGAGTAGGGTGGGGGAGAGTAATGCTGGGAAAATGGGGACAACTGTAAATGAACAACAATAAAAAATAAAAAATATGATAAGTTAATAGTTAAATTCAGTATATGTTAAGTTGATAGTTAAGTTTAGAGCCTTACTGTCAAATGTCACTTGTTTATTTTATCCATATTTCAAAACTGGGCATCTGATGTTTTTTATAGGAACAAATGGAATGCTTACTTTTTTTTTTTTTTTTTTGGTACCTTGCCTTATTTCCAAAAAAACTACTGGAGGAAAAATGGAACATCTATCCAAATCTTAGCATGTTTTTTTATAAGATGCAGATTGTAACAACACAAGAGAGACAGTGCTGCATGGTGGAGAGGATGTGAGACACAAAAACATCATTTGCTTTGTGCTTTTGGGTCTTTCACTCACTGGCTGTGTGATGCGAGGCCAGCCTCTTGAAGTTTCTTTTTAAAATTAGTCAAAAGCAGCGATGCCAGGGAACACACTGCTATGCTAAATGCTCAACTGTTCCATTACAGAAAAATACTTTCTATGAGAAAAGCTATGGAGGAAATTTGGGAAAATACCAAGGACGTTTTTAGAGCAAGTGCTTTGTTTTGAAGATTTGCCTTGTTGGGCTTTGTGAAGAAGCAGCTGCGTCCAGGGAAGGGACTTCTGTGTGTTTGAAGTAGATTCACTTGCCGAGATTTGAGAAATTATTGGGTAAAATTTCATCTGAAAAATGTCAGGATTTTTATACCTATACATTTTCCACAGCCCGATTTGAACAAGAATATATAAGGCAATTTTATGAGCCAGCATCAGTTCCTGAGCTCATTCTTGCTCCTCCGGACCATCTGAGACGGGGAGAGAGACGCCGACAGTGACGCGAAGCTGGGAAGGAAGGCCGGGAATGGATTTTCACATATCTTCAATTCGGTCCTAGGACTTCAAAATTATATAATTCCGAAGATAATAGAAACCTCTTCTTTCCTAATGCAGACTCAATCAAACTAGACATGAAAAATGCAAATATTGCACCATGAAGAGGGTGGCTCGAAGAGGGGTAAGAGTGCACTCCAAAAAATGGGTGAGTTTTCAATGACAATGAGAGCCGGCGTTAAGGCCGTCTGTAAGCAAGCACCAAAAGGAAAATTTAGAGACGAAGCAGTGTCTAGATGGCTCCCAATGATCACTGCCTTTTGATACTAATGCTCTTGTGTGATCTTGTCCCTGAAAGTGCATGCTGAACTGATGGCCTCCCTTCTACAAAGACAGCATGGTGCATGTGACTGGATGATACTTCCAAGTTTAGATAATGAGAAAGGTCTGAATCCTGTCTTGGGTGCCCTCTCTTGCTTTCTTGGACTTGTGCCCTGAGGAAAAGGAATGGCCCTTCTGGGAGGAAGCTGCATGGACAGTCCGGAGGAAAGAAACAAGATCCTCCAACAACTGCATACAAGAGCCTGGAAGCAGATTCTTTCATTTCTAGTTGAACCTTCAGATGAGACCGTAATCCCAGCTGACATGACAGATTCATTGCAATCTTGTAAGAGACCTTGAGCCAAGAGCATCAAGCTGTGACATGCCAGGATTCTTTACCCACAGAAACTGCGAGATAATATGAGGTTGTTGTTTAAATCCACCAAGTTAGGGCATAATTTGTTATGCAGCTATAGTAACAAATACGGAGAGAGATTTAAGAATAAAAACATAAAGATGACAGAAGCTAATATTTCTTAATTTCTACTCTGCTAAATTCACTATACTAAAGGAAAGAGAAAGCGGAGATAAAAGTTCTTGGCATCACATGAACACAATGACTGTAAATGATGTATAAGCCCATGATGGCACAAGATCCGGGGAAGAAAAGATCTGATTTCAACACCAGTTCCTACGTGTGTGTGTGCGTGTTTCCACACCAAAAAAATCTGGGACACTAGCTGGGTGTCCTTCAATTTCACACAATGCTGACACACTGGCATGGAGATAGCATCAATTCCACAGGTTAAGGCTCATTCCTGCAAGACCCCTTTTTCCTCTACCTCAGATGCCAGTCCCAAGTCCAGCCTGTCACCAGTGGTTCTGACCCACCAGCTACTGATCAGAGGTTCCAATGAACCCTCCTTGGGTTTGATTAACCTGCTAGAAGGGAATCACAGAACTCTGAGAAATATTTTACTTATACAATTACTGATTCATTATAAAAGGAGTTAACTCAAGAAATGGCGAAGGGTGTGGCGATCCCATGCTCTCTGAACATGCCACTCTTTCTGATGCTGCACCAACCAGGAAGCTCTCCAAACCCCGCCCCTTTAGGGTTTTGGGGAGGCTTCATTACACAGGTAGGATCGCTTCGATCACTGATCATTGGCAGTTGATTCAACCTCCTGTCCATCTGCCCTCCCTGGAGACCAGGAAGGTGACTCTAAAAGTTCCAGCTGCCCAGCCACTTATTTGGTTCCTCTGGCCACTAGCATCTATCTTAGGTGCTTTCTAAAAGTGATGTCATTAACAGAAACTCAGATTTGGCTGAAAGAGATTTGTTATGACTATTAAGTCATCACTATGACTCTTACCTCTTGGGACATTCCAAGGCTTTTAACAGCTCTGTGCCAGAAATGGAGACAAAGACCAAATATATATTTTCATTATAAATAAACTGTCTTATAAGGATTGAACACATTATTTAAAAAGAAGAAAAAAGAGTAAGGAAAAACAAAAGGTAAAAAAAAAACAATTTGAGTGTAAAAAAATAATTTGGGGTTATAAAAATTAATTTAAATGCTAATTGAAGCAATGCGACTTTATTTTATTAAAGGAAAAGATTTAGAAGTATATAATATATAAGATATGTAATTACAGAAGGCTTTAATAATTAAAAACTGAAAATCAAATGCAAGCTATTTGAAGGCATTAAAAAATTAAATGTTCTATAATAAACAGGCAGAATGTTATAAACTATTTGTTTTGTCTTTACTACAGGACTCTATTTCTTCTAGCTTGAACTTTATTACCTTGAATTGAAAAAATAGATCTGTTAGCAGCAGACATTTTATTATTTTATGAGCCAAGAGAACAAAGAAGAGACAGCCAACATTTATTGATAGCTTACTACACACCAAGCACAGCCTTAGCTGGTGTACATATCAACTCATTTATTTCTCATTTCAGTGAGCCATGAATTTGGTGTATTATCCCCACTCTAAAGATTAGAAAACCAAAAGTTGCAGATTTTAAAGAATAGGCCTTAAGTGTTATAATTACTAAGTTTTTATCTAGTGAAAATCTTTGCCTGTGGTATCAAGTGCTCCTTCCAATCTACCATGTAGTCTCGTTTACCCCCTGAGATGGTTTAAGCTCTGTTTAAGCAGCAAAGTGCCATAAAAAGTGAGGTATGACTGGTGTCACCAATCTGGTAACCCATATCTTCCCTGGTAGTTTCAACCATTTTAAGGAAACATTTATCCTGAGTCAATTTCTCACCCAAGTAATGTCCCCATGCCTTGGACTCGCTTCCTGAGTTATTTTGCTTTATATGGAGCAATCATATTCCTGTAAAGCTGTTCTATATGTTTTCCCAAGAAGGCAGGAAATGACCTCACAAGTGATAGCCTGTTTCTTCATCACATGTCACTTGACCCACTGACTCACATGTGGCATACTGCGCATGCTGTGAGTGTCCCCGATACTGAAACCGGTCTCTCATTCTCCCGCATGACCACATCTAAAAGCTGTAACTTAGTAGGTGGCGCTCACTAACATTTTCTACTTACAGTTTGTACCCTGAACTCCCAGTGTGCTGAACAAACCACAAGTGACCTTCACCTTTCTACCTTCATTAAACTCAGGCACATTCTGGGCCATTTCTGCCTAACTGCACTTTCCTGCCTGATGACTGTCAGCTGGCAACTCTCCTTTTCTGAAGTGCGGCATCAGCCAGCACAATATACCTTATTTTCTTACATAATCACTCTCTGCCCACCCTCTGTTATATCAGGAATATAACGTGCTAAATTACTATGATTGTTGGAATATGCTTTGGGAAAGATAGGCTAAAAAATGCTAAGTTTGGAGGACTTCTACTGCCCAAATTGCACTTCTTGCTTTTCCTCTTTTTGTTTTAGAACATCACTATGCAAGTGAGTGGAGGGCCCAGCAATTCTAGTGCATTGCTAGTTGTAGGAAATCATGCAAACGCCAAGAATCTGGGACAGATGACAACCTATGATGTGCTTTCTTCTACTAAAATATGTAAGGTACAGAGTAAGAATTTTTTCTGTAAAGTGGTCTAGCATTCCATGGGACTGGCTGAGAAGAGCTGCCCTAGCTGACGAGAAATGTGTTCTATTTCAAGAAAAGCCTTCCCTTTTTTTTTCTATCATCTGTTGCCTCATCCCTTTGTTCCAACTTAGATACTATGATTTTTACTTTTGGTAAACTACTGAATGCTTTCCAATATAGCCCTCCTGCTCAGGTAGGCACTGGACCCTTTGGCTGTGACTGGAATTTCGAGCCCAAATCAATACCATTCAGGGGCTCCTCCACAGAGTTCTGGTGCATAACCCTCTGTTATTGCATCACTTGGGGAAAGCATGCATCAGTAACTGAGGAGTATTGCAAGAGTGTAGGAAAAGATGAAATAAGATACATGTGACCAGGTCTGTAAGAAATATCTTTACTAGGCATATCTTATAATAACACACATGTATGATAGTGGTTAAATAATTTGACCCCCAAAAAACTGAGTTCCAATGGTGGATCTTCCAGTGACTTCTTTAAAACCTGGTTTCCCCATCTGAAATGTAGGCATAAAAATATGTTGTGCACTCCAGGGCTATTATAAGAATTCAATGAGTTCGAATGTTGTAATATTTATGATGTCATGAACATAGTGCCTGATGCCTAGCATATGCTGAATAAGTGTTCGCTTCTATTATTTTATTATTTTTGTTAGTGACAAGTAATACTTTCATCATCATTTGTTCTTTTATGTCTGCACACGGAGCCACAGATGCATTAATGTATGCATTTTGACAGACTAGAAAATTTAGGCTTACAGAAGATGTTTACACTGATACTTTTGTTTGAGATAATGATAAATACAGGGTGGGCCAAAACGGGGCTTACCATTGTGAGTACATAAAACACAGAGCTTATTCTTGCGTTATTGTTTATTAATTATGGTGCCATTTTCCATATGGACCCACTTTTGCCCCACCCTGCACACCGATCCTCCCAAACAAAACTCGCCTCTGAAGGTAACTGGGAGCTCCTGTGAGGAATCTGTAAGGCAGGGTTGAGATTCTTGCTCTTTCAATTTCATCATCAATCACGCATTCCCTTATTGATCAGGTATAAGTAATCCATTTATTTATTCATCCAACTAATATTAAGGCACTGGTCTAGGTACTTGAGAAAGATCAATGAACCAAAAAAAAAAAAAAGAAAAGAAAAAAAGACACCAATTGCTGCCTTCACAGAGCATCTAGTGTAGAGAGAGAGAAATACACATCCCACAGAGCATATCTACACAGTGTATAACTTGAAAGCAATGAGTGCCATCGCAACGATTACAAGAAGAGTCACACGAGTGGATCGGAGTAAGGACACTGGTAAGTGCCAAGGGACAGCAGGACAAGTTGTTCTACGTAGTAGGGTAATCATGGTTGGCCTTTGAAAATGTCAGATGTGAACAAAGCAAGACGGGGCTCCAATTTTTCTGGGGGAAGAATGCCCCAGCTGGAGAAAAGGCTCCGAGCTGGCGGCATGTCCGGCAGGTCTGAGGGACAATGAGGGAGTGAGCCGGGGCAGAGTGAGGGCTCAGGAATGTTTCTGTGGATCCCGACAGGTAAATGGTGGGGATCTGTCTTTCTCTCTGAGTGAAATGGGCAGTTCTGGGAAATCTTTCAGCAGAGGAGGGAGTTATTTGACATGCTGCAACTGGAGACAGACCCGTTCTACAAACAGATATTCTATAAACACGGGAGGACCTGTCCACTCGGGCAATATATGAAAAGAAAGAACTGATCGATTGAAATCCCAAAAGAGTGGCAGAAACATAGTCAAAAGTAAAATGTGGCTCCAAGCAGAGCAAAGGAAGATAACAAACCGGCAACCCGGGAGACAAGGTAAGACCTAAAACAAGCCAATAAGGTGAACAGTTACTAACGCTATACTCTGGGTCACACTCTCAAAGATCTACGGTGACTGAGTGTATGTTTGTCTGCCACCTACAGAAGTGCCCCTATTCTGTACCAGACAGTTTCTTACATGAATAAATGAGCAGTCAGTGTTGGCAGAGCTTCGGGTTTCTTACCAAAAAATCCTGGGCATCCAGATTTTTAATGACGACTTCAAAACTGGTAAATCCAAACCCGTCTCTAGGCAGCATATGATCTAGGAGTCGTTCCTAGCTGCCAAGTGTGTAACTCTTGTTGTAAAAACAAGTGTACAGAGGCAGGCATGGGGACTGTGAGAGGCGACCCCTCTGGAAACGGATGCCTTACTCTGTGCTGTTGAGTAAAAAGCTCTTCCTTCTCAGCAGATGTGACCAGAGGCAACACTGTCTGCCTTTGTGACACAGTCCCTCCGCTGTTCCTACAGTTTTTTCCTAAGGATAGACCACCTGTCTCAAAAAAAAAAAAAATCATAGGACGATGTGTCGTTTTTTTGTGAGCACACATTTCAGATAGGCTGTCAACCATTCAAAACGCTCTTGTCCTGGTAGATGGATAAACAAAAGTCATGCATGTGCGCACATGTGGGTTTGACCTACAACATGATTCCCGCTTTTCTCTTTCATTCTCATTCATTCTCATTTCTTTGTGCATTTCTGCTCAGGCTCCATCATAGCCATTGCTAGTCACTCTCATCCCCTCCCTCACGTTGCTTCTCTCTCGTTCTCTTTCCCTCCCTCTCTTTTTCTTTCTATGGCTTTAGACATTTGCTGTATGCCATTCTCTCTACCCAAGCATTTCTGGTGACACTTCTTTATTTGTTATATTTCTGTTCATTTTTCAGTCCCAACCCTCCAAGCTGGAGTTTTGGCTCACTTTATAGCATTCTGTGGCTAATGAGTTACTCCTTCATATTATTTATCACCTTACATTGTAATTACCTATTTTCTTGTATCTCTCCCACCATGGTATAAGCTCTGAAAGAGCTGAAACAATGTCTATTTTTCTTACTTGTTCAATATTATAACCTGATCTCATAACATAATGTTTGGACATAGTATGCTCAATAAATATTTATTTATTTATCAAATATGGCTAGAAGGCATTGCCTAACTAAAATCTGATGTTACTATTTGAAATTTACTAGTACAGTATACTCAATTAAAGATAATACATTAATTTGGAACTAAATAGCCACCAAATTGAGCAATTTATCTATTGCATTCTTTTTTTCACAACTAACACTATACCACCTTGCCTTATTATTTCAGTGTGTTTTCATGTGGAGAATTCATTCTCACTATATCCTTACAAATCCCTTAAGTATAAAATGTACCCCCTGCTCAGTGCAAAAGATGGTAGGGTCTTAGTAAGCAATTCAAAATTAATACAATTATTTGGCTTATAATATTGACGCTTTTAAAACTTGAGGTTGAATTTGTTGTTCATAACTGTGTACTTTTAACCCCAGAGTGGGCTTTCTTTATGGTATCTCCTTTGCTTGGGCAATCTCACTTATTAAATTGCAAAGAAACCTGAGTGGTCACAGATTCGGTGGGAATTTACACTTGGATCATAACATATGCATCAGAAGAAAGATTGAGTAGCTGACATGAAGGCCAACTGGAATATAAGCAATGTGTTTGTGGTTTCAGGTTGCAGTTTTATTACTATAGTTTTTTAAAGGATAGAAGACATCCTTTCAAAAATTATTCATTCTCCTGGTAGGGTTTCATTCAGTACTGAATATTACCGTGCAATGTACATGAGCTATATAAGCACTAAACGCAAAAGAATGGCTACTTTACTCCTGCAGGTCCAACATTTGCTTCCAAGAATTACATCAACAATTCTTCTGGAAGCAAAATTTCCACCTTAATTAAGTCCCCGTTCTTTCAGTTGAAGATGTGAAACAATCTGGTTCCATTTTCCCACAGCAGAAAAAGGAATAAACTGAGAACTGGGAATCTATCTGGGCTCAAGCTGTGGTTGACGCCTTAAAAATCATTAAAAGAACTGTAATAAATTGCATCCTTTGAAATGAAAATCACGTAACTTCCCAATTCACTTTTCAGGAACTTATATCTATTTTTTTCTTATGGAGGATATGTTCTTAATATGATTTCTTCCAGACCACACTTCCCCTTTTCTTTTACCTCCAGGTTTAATCCCAATCAAAGCCAGACTTCCATCCCTGGAGGGCACTAAAGAGAATTGTTTCACATTGTTACTGGGCGGATTTGTGACTTTAATTATTTTTGCAATTATTTGCTACAATTCAACTGTGATTTTATTCTATAATCACAGTTTTACTTCCTGATCAATTATTTGATGCTTCTTCAAAACAGTTCAGCTAATCTAACTTTGGGCTTTGCAGAGGATGTTTTCTCATAAGTGCTCATAGATTGGTTTCTTGTTAGAATATTTCAGAAAAGCAATAAACCTTCCCATGGGGCATACCGAGCTCTGCAACTTTTCTGTAACAATTAGCAAAAGTATCAAAAAAGATACTTTATACCATTGTGAGGTTTCAGGTCATTTTACCTTTCCCACCAGTAACCCCCTCCCCCACTTAGCTACTCAACTGTGAAAAGCTAGAGTATGATGAAGTTACTGAGTAAAACGGTGCACTTCTTTAGAGAGATACCTAGAGTCACAGTCATTTTTATGTACATCTGCTACAGAAGATGGCTTTATTCTGAGTTCTTTCTTTCCATATGTTTACTGAAAATATGTACAAGTATGCATTTTCCTATCTACTCTTCTGTATTTTAACAAGTTTATTTGTATTTCCTTTCTTTAAAAAAAATATAATGTAGCTCGTTCCAATTCCCAGTCAGGGCACATGCCTGGGTTGCAGGACAGGTCCCCAGTGGGAGCCATGTGAGGGACAACCACACATTGATGTTTCTCTCCCTCTCTTTCTCCCTCCCTTCCCTTCTGTCTAAAAATAAATAAATCAAATCTTTTTTTTTTTAAAGTATAATGTATACTTTCAGGGAAGAGAAAGAGTTTAAACATTTTTTAGATTAAAGCAAATAAGCTAATATACATAAATTTGGATTTTACACAAATGTTAATTTACTTTCAAAACACTGGATTTAAAATGAAGCTCAAGACATAATTTCGTTTACTTCACTTACACGATAATTCACATTTTCTATTAGCCAACATTTATCTCAGCATCTCACGTGAACTGTTTTTTTTTTAAGGGTTCTATAAAATACCTGCTGCTAGTTTGGGCATAAATGTAATATATTTCGGTCAGAACCAATAAGGCAAATTAAAACAATGAATCTGAGCAGACAACTCAGTGATATACTTTTAGACTTCCAAACTACCAGTTTTATTTAACTATATTGTTTCTGCATGAACTGGGGGGAAATGCGGAGTTCATAGCCTAGAAACATTCCTGCTTCTGAGCGTCTTAGTTTCCCATTGCAGCTGTAACACATTGCTGCAAGTTTCCTAGCTTGAGACAACGAACATACGACCTTACGGTGACGGAGGTCAGAGATTAAAAATGGGCCTAAATGATCACGTGTTTGCATGGCTGCATTCATTTCTGGAGGTTCTGTGGAAGACGGTATTTTCCTGACTTTTTCACCTCCTCCCTAACTTCTTTCCTCTGTCTTCAAAGCTAATTGAGTCTTTTTCCTATCACATCAGTCTTGACACTGGCACTTCTAACGTGGTCACATTTAATGGCCCTTTTGATTGCATTAGGTCCATCTGAATAATCCAGGACAATCTTTCCTTTTTAAGGTCAGCTGATTAGCAGCCTAATTTAATCTGCAGCCTTAAATCTCCTTAGCCATATAATGAACTTATTTACAGGTTCTGGGGATCAGGGCATGCATGTCTTTGGAAGGCCATTTTTCTACCTATGACACTGAGGAATACTCAAAAACCATAAAAAAAAAAGAAAGCTGCATAAACTTTGAAGTCTATCTATCTGAAATCTTGATGAATGCTTAAAATTGGAGCATTTTAGGGACCTGCTTCAAGTGTCTTCTAGTTCACATTCTTATTCATTTCCTTGTTACAAATAAAAGCAGAATAGGTACTTTGAAGTTTTTATAAACCTTTATAATTTCATCACCAATTTTATGCACAATTTTGTTTATATTTTGAAAAAAAGCCTCGCCTAATTTCAACCAAATATTGCATTTAGAAGCTGCTCACTATTAATTTTATCCTATTGAATGAGGAAAAAGTCTCAATCAGATTAAAAAATGAATGTAAATATAATAGGGAAAAAAGAGAAAAAATTAGAGTATCAGAGCAATGGTAAAATTCAAGTTGGAATAGCATCCACAGGGTTCAACTTTATTTTTTTATTTCTCTACACCTGAAGTCTTACATTCATCCTTTGACAGTAGACAATAGGAAAGAAGAAAAACAATAATGTGCTACAGCAAAAAATGGATAGTTGTGACAATTTGCCTGCATTCTGTACCTGTCATTTCCGATCCATTTCCCAGCCTTTTCATCCATTCCCCCCTCAATAAGAGAAGCAGCCGTCTGTCTAATCATCCGTCTGCTCACCCATTCATCAAACGTTTGCTAAATGCCTACCATTTCTTAGACTCAATATCAGAGTAACGAAGTTAGGAAGAGCATTAGAAACAATTTTTCATATGTCCAGGGCAGCGTGATAAACCAAGTGACTTCTCCCCTGGTATCCTACTCAGGTAGGGATGGCTGTTTGATCCTGAAACTCATGTTATCGTCTTACTGAGCACAGAGCTAACTATGCACCAGTCTCCTTTGTACGAGGGTAAGTTTTTATGACTCTTTCAGTGCATGAAATGTTGTACGAATGGTATACAACCTTCCCATGACTTGTCTGTCAACACTTTACCTTTTCACTCTTCACCTGTCTGGAATGGAGACTTACCTATGAAGTAACAGTGGGAGCCACGTTAAAGTCCTGGAGCAATAATGTGGAAAAAGCCTGTCGCTCTGGTGTCACTGATTGGAGGAGAGTGGCCCAGGTGGGCCTCCCAAACAATAAACTTGTCCTGAATTAAGCCACGGCAATTTTGACATTTATAGTCAGTAGTATAATTCAACAGATATAAAGTCAACATGTGAATTGAAAAAATAAACATCAGTACTATAAATTGGTTCAAGTCTGCATAGACATCACTTAGGATGAAATACAGTGGCAGCCATAGAGAGGGAAGTGAAAATGAGGCAGCTCAGTATCAGTATATTTCCAAAATTCCAAGACCCAAAGCACGGTCTGGATGTAATGGGTTCCTCCTGAAATTCTATCATCTCGTAGCTCTTGCATTAAAGAAAATCTGTGAGATTTGGAGTGACTGATACTGCAATCCGTGAAATCAGAGCCATATGGGCAACTCACAAAAAGATGCTTGGAGAACGAATTTTTTAAAAAGTATCAGGGTGGAGGGATTCTCTAAAAAAGCTGGGCAAGGAAAATTCTAGTAAGTCCATGAAACCATACAAGGAAGCTAGTCCAGCTTATGTACAAAGATAAATGTAAAACTAAAAGTTAAAAATTAGGAAAACTTGCTGAAGTTTTAGTAGGAAAAACGACACCACATAATAGATGAAAATTCTGATCAATGTTTCTGAGAATTAGAAGAATACACGTGAGACAATGGTCTTCATCAAGGAAAACCATACAACAGATACACAGGGGAAATAATAAAACACAAGAAAATAAAAAGGTGAACTGGCAGAACCTACTGAATAAATGAGGGAAGAAAGGAAAAGAAGAGCACAGTCTTTGTCAACAAAAGGAAAAAATGGGAGAAGTGTGTCAAAGTGCAGAGACTGCGGAATATTCAATAAAAAAATGTAAACTGTATTTGAAAAAAAATTTAAAACTAAAATATAAACAATCTCATTATAAAAATTGCACTGGATAGAAAATACAAAGGTATTATTCTTATAGTATTTTATAATTTTTTGGATTAATTCATTTTAGTCCTAAATAAATGGATTAAAAGAAAGTTATAAAGTCAAAACATTTAAAGAGCTGCAGATGGAAGGCAAAATTAATATACATTATTTTTAATTGGCTCTCCCAAAGAAGTACACAAAATATTTGAGTAGAAAAAATACACAAAGACATAATTCAAAGGCATATTCCTGGATAAACTGATACGTGAATTCACAGAGTTAAAAGGAACACCGTTTGCCAGGAAAAGCAGGCCCAGAATGGCGGGCACGGGATGGACTCCATGGAAGTACAGGACCTTCGTGGTACAGACCAAATCCTTAAAGCAGGTGGAAAAGAGAGCACATCTTTTACTAACTATTCAGACTGACATCGGTTTACATATAACAGCATTCAAACACTGATGGCCACAGAAATAATTAAATAAAATGAAAGGCAAGGAATAAACACTATTAGAACTTAAAGAAAAAGAAAGGTAACCTGAGGAATTATTTATCCAACAATGCTGCCCCTATGTAAACAGTCTACAAAAACTGTTTTTGAACATGGAAGACCTCACAGGAGATAGTTCCTTTGAGTCCTCATTTAAAAAAGCAAAAAAAAAAAAAAAAAAAAAAAAAAAAAAAAAAAAA